>JAUCMX010000004.1:29042259-29079759 GCA_033459395.1 Hemibagrus guttatus
CTAGGAGGCTAAGAAACCTGAACTATCTGAAGAACCCTTGAGGAGTGTATGAAGAACCTTTAATATCAATGAAATATTTCCATTGCGCTAAAGGTTCTTTGTAGTGTTTAGAGGTTCTTTAGACTATAAAACTGTTCTTTATGGCACTAAAGAAAAAAATTTGGGGGTTCTTTTAAGAACTGTTTACTGAAAGGTTCTTTGGGGAACCAAAAATGGTTCTTCTATGGCCCTCTCCATGGCAAACCCCCTTTTTCTGGTTCTTCCTGGAACCTTTATTTTTAAGAGTGTACAGATGATAACCATGAAGTGAAGAACTGTTCTCTTAACCATCTAAAGAACCCTTGAGGAAATCTTTTCTTTGAAGGTTTTGTAGCACATCTAAAGGTCTCACATCTAAAAATCCTCTGGAGTTTTACTTCAGGGGAACTGTTTTAGAACCCTACTACAGAACCTTTCCCTATCATAGAGGCTTCTAAGTGGACTATTAGGGATCTAAAATGCATAAAGCAGCACAAAGAACCCAAATTAACCTTTTTTTTTTTTTCTAAGATGTATGCTACAGATAAGGGTTCTTTGCGAAGTCTTTGTGATGAAGAGTACGCTCCACCAAATCCCAGAACCATCTCGGGCTCTAGAGTGAACCTTTTTTTTTTTTTTACACATCCACAAAGGAACCTTAGTTCAGTTGAAACTGTTATAAATTTTTAAATGTATTCAAATGATCTCATATGAATAAATCATAAGAAAATCTACAAACTGTGACTCCGCCCCCTAACCGTGACCTTAACCTTTTCTGAAAATTGTGGAGCCACGCTCCCACCAAGACAATCACAAACAAACAGACGGGTTGTGCATCTCGAGCGCTTGCCTCTACGTCATCTCGCTCATCATTCAAATCTTTTCCCACCTTTTGAGCGCTACACACGAAAAGAAACAACACCAACAGACCTCCGCTCGTTAGCCGACGTGCTAATCAGTACCTGTCATTGAGAAAGCTCTCAGAAACACAGGCACCGCCTCCCGATAAACAAAGCCAGGCCTGCTCTGGGACGCTCCAGCTGTTTGGATGGAGCCGGTTAGCACTGCGTAGAAGCTCCGCACACAATAACTCAGGATAATTAGCCTCCAGCGTTCACACCTCACACGCTAATCAGCGAGACGGAATGTTCAACCTCAAAATCCGTCTGCTCCTGTCATTAGCGTCCCCGCCCGGAGGATCCTAATGGATATTTTACAGTGTGAGAGATGAGCGCTCGGAGACAGAAGGACAGGCGGAGCAGAGCCGAGTCTACGGAGAGCTGGGTAAGAGTGCCAGCACGAGCTCCAGAGGTGGGAACATCTCCAGTCGCACTCGTCTTTCAGTGAGCGTCTGACTGATGTGACTGACGTGACTGACGTGACTGATCTGACAGGGACAACAGGAACCAGGAATTCACAGCAATGAGGACAGATTAATACCAGCTGCAGAGCGCTATGGATTTCTGTACATGCTCTCGACCTCCTGTTCACTCATCTATCTATCTATCTATCTATCTATCTATCTATCTATCTATCTATCTATCTATCTATCTATCTATCTATCCCAACCAGCAAACCATCTATTCAACTGCCCATTCATCCACCTAGAGCCATCCGGATCCATCCATCCATCCAGATCCATCCATCCATCCGGCTCCATCCATCCATCCATCCATCCATCCATATGGCTGTCTGGCCAACCACCTACTCAGCAGTCCATCTATCCATCTATCCATCCATCTGGCTGTCTGTCCAACCAACTACCCACCAATTCATCCATCCATCTGGCTGTCTGTCCAACCAACTATCCACTAATCTATCCAGCAGTCCATCCATCCATCTATCCATCCATCCATCCATCCATCTGGCTGTTTGTTCAACCAACTATCCACCAGTCCATCCATTCGTCTTTGCCTGTCTATGTATGTATGTATGTATGTATGTATACTTCCATGCATAACTGTCTATCTAATTTCTCTAATCGATCAATCCCACACCAAATGACCTTTAATCCATGACCTTCAGGAATGAAGTGGCAATGCAACTCATAATGAAGCCTTTGCATCTTCAAAAAACACACACGCACACACACACAAACACACACAGTAATCTATGCATGGCATGACAAGTGGCATGGAATGATCATGAAGCACATCGTGGTGATTTTCATTTCTACCCAAGAGCCAAAAAAAACTCTGCACATGTAACTAACAAACAAAGACACTCGTAATCAGAGCGACTCTGTCGAGCGGCCTGAGAGTTACGCCTTCGTCCCTTTATCAGGGTCTGTGTTTTAATCTCTTCTTCCTGAAGATGTGTGTGTGTGTGTGTGTGTGTGTGCAGGGGTGATTACTGAAATCACTGCATTATGCCAGATATAAAAACTGCATTATGACAAACTGATTGTGACAATTACGAATGCACTTTAGGACAGAATTTAAAAAGTAAATCTATCTATCTATCTGTCTGTCTGTCTGTCTATCTATCTATCTATCTATCTATCCAACCACACACCATCCACCACCACCATCCATCCATCCATATTGCTTCCTGTCCGTCCATGTATGTAGGTGTACTTACATACATATATATCTATCCAACCAGCGAACCCACCCAACTATCCATCCATCCATCCATCTGGCTTGCTGGCTGTCCAACCACCTACTCAGCAGTCCATCCATCCATCCACCCATCCATCCACCCATCCATCCATTAATCCATCTGTCTTGCTGTCTGTCCAACCACCTATCCATCCATCCATCCATTCTTTCCATCCATCCATCCATCCATCCATCCATCCATCCATCTATCCATCCATCCATCTCTCTCTCTTGCAGTCTGTCCAACCACCTATCCACCTATCCACCTATCCATCAGTCCATCCATCCATCCATCCATCCATCCCCCTTTCCCCCTGTCTGTCCATGTATGTATGTTCACTTCCATACACATCTATCTATCTATCTATCTATCTATCTATCTATCTATCTATCTATCTATCTATCTATCTATCTACCCTTTTTCATTAACACAGGGAATAACCTGATAAACCTCTACACTCTGAGATAGAAAGGTATCAATCCTTTCTTGTCGTATCATGAAGAGTGCATCTTTTGCACCTTTAGTGTGTATTTTTGTACCTTTAAACTCCATAATTAGCCCTTAAAGGATCGCTGATGTACGTTTGAAGCATTACTTGTACTAATTAAAGATACGCTGCATGAACTTTTCCGAGTGACTGGAAATTAAACGGAGCAAGGAGAAAAATTCAGTAGTGACTCTACTGTATGCTAATTATAATTTCATCTCAGGTTCCGTGTGCGTGTGTGCTTTTGTGTGTGTGTGTGTGTTTTATGTGAATATGTAAAGTGTCAAATATGATGTGTGTTTATTCAATCGATCAACACCAGCATTTTTACTCAAATGCGTCTGAACAGTGTGTGTAGTACAACTAGAACTGTCATAACAACGTGTCATAACGTTCACACTTTCCTCGAGTGATTTTCATGATGTCATTTCCTGAGTGTTATGACAGCTAAAGCATCAAAGATCATGATAATTACTGACAACAACCTGAGGCTTGTGTAATTCTGGACGTCAACAGTTAATAGCGAGGCATAACAGGTGTGTAACACGGTTACGAGTCTTCGAGTGTAGATCTTGAATCTGAAAAAATATCAAGACTGTATATCAAATTTCCAGGCTTCTTTAAACCCACATCCAACGCCGTCACTCTTCTCCATCTCCGTCTTCTCTCTAATATCACTGACGCTGAGCTTTACGGGAGGAATTTCAGCATTACAACCTCGTCACAGACGGAGGACAAGGCGATAAAAATCTGTTGCAGAAGTCATGCAAACACGAATCCTTCACCGCCGCACTCTCGTTTACAAACAGCTCCATCAGCCGCTTTGTGAGAATCATTATCGCTTCGCTTGCCTTAAAAAAAACAAAAAACAGCCGTTCCTTTTACAGATCAGAGTTTGCATGTAAATTGTTTACGCGGATATTTACGAGCCTCGGATTTTAGTCGTATTTATGGTGTAAAATAACAAAAAAGTACATTTGTTTACTCGCAATTTCACATGTAGTTCATAAAAAGTGAGAGAATAAACGCCACAGCTTTAATTTTTTAACGAGTTTATATTAATTAGTTAATGTCATTTGGACCTTTTTCCTGAAACTAACAATGTTTTAAATTGTTTCTATTGAATTCTTGATTCTGATTGGTCAGAAGGCGTTGATTAATTTTATAGCAAACAGGTTCCATCAACGATCGTTATCGTTTCCATAGTAACAGCTCGTGCACGGTGGACGCTCTTAATCCATAATTGGATCACCAAAAAATTGGTGAAGTTTCCTCTAAGGAGAACGGATTGTTTAACAGTTTTTTGGAAGGAGTCTCCCGTGTCAGAGGTCAGTAGTTTTATCGTTTACATTTTCCGACATTTTGTATAAAACAGAGATATTTATGCTTTTTAAAAAAAAGTGTTTATGTTTTTTTTTTAAATTTTTTTTTTTTGGTAAAATGACACCAACAATTCCTGTGGTATAAAATTTCGGTAAGAGATCTTTCACCTGAAGAAACAAGCGAAGTCTTCTAGTTTGAAGTTTTTCCTATGTGAGAACCCAAATCAAGAATCCAGCCCAAGTGTTCCACCAAATTTTTGAGACTCTTGATATCAACACTGTTAAAAATAAAAGTTCCAGGAAGAACCAAAAAGGAGTTTCAACAGCAAAGCTGTTGAAAAGAACCATTATTGGCTCCAATTCGGCTCCGATTTCTTTTAGAGCCATAAAGAACACTTTTATAATCACGGAACCACACACCCTAAAGACAAAGAACCGTTCAAGAACCATTATTTTTAAGACTGTATGAACATTGTAGGGTTCTACAAGGAACCTTTAAGGATTGTGGAAGGATGGACAAAGCTCTAGATTTGATTTGCATGGAGTATTTTTTTCCAATTGCGCAAGATCAGGAAACATAAACGTAAGTTCATCAAGACGTTCTGGAACAGGAAATTAAATCCATCACTGATTATTTTCCTAGAACCGCATGTCCTGAAGTGAGGTGTATCGCTTACTTACAGCGACACGGTTCACAGAGGAGACAGAACGATCATCCGGATTTACAGCTGAGTTAAACTGCAGCCAGCGATGTGGACACACTGCTGATACAGTCTGAGTGTGTTGTATTTTTGTTTGGTGTGTAAAAGACTAATAGCATGGTAAAAATGTCTCTAATCCTCCTGCGCTACTCCCTCTCTCCTCCCCCCGAACAGATGGCAGGCCGGAGCCGGAGTCTGGCCTCGGCCAATGCAATTATTTGTCTAATTATGACTTACCACTTAACTGCACAATCGCCAGGAAAAAAAGTTAATCACTCAAACAAAGGCGATTAGGAGAGTCAAGTAAATGGGGAAAAAAAATTTAAGAGAGGATGCTGTAATTATTATAAGGTATTTTTCCTTTCCACACATCAGGCACGCCTTCGTTAACGGGCTTCGTTAAAGGAAGAGAGGAAGGGAGAAAGTGAAGAAGGAGATGAAATCGACAGAGCAAGATGGAGGGAGAGAAGAAAAAACATCACGCCAGACGGAGCGCCAAAGTGGCCTCACGGTTGATAAGCTCTTAATGGAGGAGGACAGCAGAGAGAGAGAGAGAGAGAGAGAGAGAGAGAGAGAGAGAGAGGAGAGGAGAGTGAGAGAGAGAGAGATAGATGTTAAAAACCCCAGCGAGTTCAAGCCCACACTAATGGACTAATCACATTGATTTCCATTTAGCTGCCGTCTCCTGTGTTATTTATCGTGTTTAACAAAACCACCCGTGACTCTCTTCCCTCCTCAGCCTCTCCCCATCGCTGTGTTTAACCAGCTCTCTCTCTCTCTCTCTCTCTCTCTCTCTCTCTCTCTCTCTCTCCCCTTCAGCTGCTGAAAAACTAAAATACATTTAAACCCTTTCATTCTTTCAGTCTTGTGATGCTCTTAACATATCATCAGTCTCTGTTTTGGCACAACACCATGCCTTCACAGCAACACACACACACACACACACACACACACACACACACACACACACCGTAAAGAGCGTTCACACAGTGTGTATTCATTCGGACTGAAGATTCAGAAAAAATTCTCGACGTCATCAAAGTAATCGTTCATCATATTTACAGCTTCGCCACATGACATGGATTTTACACTTGAAATAACGGATGGCTCAGTGCACTCTCATTTCAAATTAGGTCAATAAACTGTAACCCCAATTTAAAAACACACACACACACACACACACACACACACAACAAACCCTCAGTAAAGGTGTTATGATGATGTCGAAATAAACAAAATATCACACACACTGTGGAGCTTCATCCAAATTAAAACCACAATAAAACGAGCCAACCTGGAACTTTTTTAATATCATCTGATACCCTGCAAGCTCCGCCCCCTTCCTCACATAAAACCCGGATTAGTCTGTGTTTGGTTCGTGTTTTGATTTCGACGAGATTTTCCTGCGTGAAAGATGTTTTGAATTCGTTAATGTGAGTTAAGATCGACTGATGTGCTTAAAAGTTTGTGCACCCCTGGTTATCACGTCCATATGTGCTTACTAAATTTGCTGTTATAATAATCAGCTCTTCTCTACTCCATTCTTCTCTTCTCTTCTCTTCTCTTCTCTTCTTTTCCCCTTCTTCTCTTCTCTCTCCCTTTCTTTCTCTTCTCTTCTCTACTCCATTCTTCTCTTCTCTTCTCTACTCCATTCTTCTCTTCTCTTCTCTTCTTTTTTTACTCCATTCTTCTCTTCTTTTCTCTACTCCATTCTTCTTTTCCTTTTCTCTACTCCATTCTTCTCTTCTCTTCTCTACTCCATTCTTCTCTTCTCTTCTCTACTCCATTCTTCTCTTCTCTTCTCTTCTTTTCCCCACCCCTTTCTTCTCTTCTCTTCTCTACTCCATTCTTCTCTTCTTTTCTCTACTCCATTCTTCTCTTCTCTTCTCTCTACTCCATTCTTCTCTTCTCTTCTCTACTCCATTCTTCTCTTCTCTTCTTTTCCCCATTTTTCCTTTCTTCTTTTCCCCTTCTTCTCTTCTTTTCTCCCTTTCTTTCTTTTCCCCTTCTTCTCTTCTCTTCTCTTCTCTACTCCATTCTTCTCTTCTCTTCTCTACTCCATTCTTCTCTTCTCTTCCCCTTTCTTCTCTTCTCTTCTTTTCTCTACTCCATTCTTCTCTTCTTTTCCCCTTTTTTTTACTCCATTCTTCTCTTCTCTTCTCTTCTTTTCCCCTTCTTCTCTTCTCTTCTCTACTCCATTCTTCTCTTCTCTTCTTTTCCCCCTCTTCTTTTCTCTACTCCATTCTTCTCTTCTCTTCTCTACTCCATTCTTCTCTTCTCTTCTTTTCCCCTTCTTCTCTTCTTTTCTCCATTCTTCTCTTCTCTTCTTTTCTTTTTACTCCATTCTTCTCTTCTTTTCTCCATTCTTCTCTTCTCTTCTCTACCCCATTTTTCCTTTTTTCCCCTTCTTCTCTTCTCTTCTCTACTCTACTCCATTCTTCTCTTCTCTTCTCTTCTTTTTTTACTCCCCATTCTTCTCTTCTCTTCTCTTCTCTACTCCATTCTTCTCTTCTCTTCTCTACTCCATTCTTCTCTTCTCTTCTTTTCCCCTTCTTCTCTTCTCTTCTCTTCTCTTCCCCTTCTTCTCTTCTTTTCTCCATTCTTCTCTTCTCTTCTCTACTCCATTCTTCTCTTCTCTTCTCTACTCCATTCTTCTCTTCTCTTCTCTTCTCTACTCCATTCTTCTCTTCTCTTCTTTTCTCCCTTTTTTCCTTCTTCTCTTCTCTTCTCCATTTTTCTCTTCTCTTCTCTTCTCTTCTCTTCTCCATTCTTCTCTTCTCTTCTCTTCTCTTCTCTCATTTCCACTTCTCTACTCCATTCTTCTCTTCTCTTGCCTTCCCTTCTCTCATTTCCACTTCTTTTTTTCTTTCTCATATCTCTTCAGATTTGTGTTAATTAATTCATTCATTCATTCTACAAGAGCATTAGTGAGATCAGACTCTGATGTTGGGATGTTGATCAGACTCCAGTTCCGTTCATCCAGGTGTTCAGTGGGGTTGAGTCAGGGTCAGGGCTCTGTGCAGGACGCTCCAGTTCTTCACTCCAACCTTCACCTCCACACCAGGTCTTCATGGAGCTCAGAGGCTTTGTGTACAGGGACATCGTTTGGGAATCTTAAGGAAGACCAGTGAAGGGAATTTCAATAATACCAATAGGTGTGTCATGGTCAGGTGTCAACATGCAGAACTTTTATGTTCATATGAAGACAAATTCATTTCGGTAAATAAACAAAAGTTGTCTCTTTCTCTAAAATGATATGCAAATGGGAAAATATCCACGAGTGAAGCCACTATGGAGAAGATAAAAATCCCACTTGGAAGTGGAAGAAAAACATTTCTTTGCTTCTTGTAGAAGATGAGGAAACTCCTGGAGGCTAGCGATCAAGAAGATGTCAGAAAATATCTTCAGGAGGATGAAGACACTGAAGAAAACTCCTGCTGATCGTCTCTGTATTTCCTGGAGTTATCGAGTTTAGTTTTGTTCAAAATTTCAGGAGGATATTCGTTTGTGTAGACATTTCTCCTAAGTCACTAATGCAGAATCCAGGCTCAGATCTTTTATTTTAAATCACGATGGCGCCGAAGCTACATTGGACTCCTTGGATGTGGCGTCAGGATCCAGAGAAGAGAGCTGATGAGCTGAAAGATAGATACCGAAATACGTGTAACAATGTGAGTGTGAGCTCTTGTGCCACATTAGTGTGGCCATCACGTCTGCACCTTCTTATCGCAAGACTCCATCTTGTCCTCTCTGTGGAAATTAGCATTAGTCCCTCCCTACGGCCACAGATATGGCACAGAGGAAGCAGCCGAGAAGGACAGGAAGAGGGAAGGAGGAGGAGGAGGAGGAGGCCAGACGGAGCAATCGCAATACATTAAGTACGTGCTCGAAAATGAAATGCAGTAAGACTCCTTTTCTTGTCTTTCAAAGCATTTTAGCGCTCAAAAGCCATTAAAAATCCACCTCTAATGAACCAGGGCCTCTGCCCCTCCACTCTCCTCCCCTGCCCTGCCCTGCCTGTCTGTCACTGCGACAATAAACGTTAGCTTTCGGAAACATGTAGGAGTGAATCTGTAGTCTTTAACAAGCACAACTCACACCCCGTGAGCAAGCAGTGAAGTGGTGCTAATAAAAAAATAAATAAATACAATAACGACACCTGAGATAAGGTTATAAAGGTTTACGGTGGAGAGAAGGAGAAAATATTATTTCATCATCTGAGTTTTTTGGTTTAATTTATGTTGAATTGTATCACTGTGGAAATGTTTCGGAAAATAAAATGCTGATGTACACTATTGAGTTCAGGTGTTTTTCAGGGGTTGGGCTCGGCCCCTTAGTTCCAGTGATGCTTAATGCTTCAGCATAACCCAAGACATTTTGGACAATTTCATGCTCCCAACTTTGTGGGAACAGTTTGGGGATGACCCCTTCCTGTTCCAACATGACTGCAACCAGTGACCAAAGCAAGGTCCATAAAGACATGGATGAGTGAGTTTGGTGTGGAGGAACCAACTCCTGACCTCAACCCCCTAGAACACCTTTGGGATGAATTAGAGCGGAGACTGCAAGCCAGGCCTTCTCGTCCAACATCAGTGCCTGACCTCACAAATGCGCTTCTAGAGGAACGGTCAAAAATTCCCATAAACACACTCCTAAACCTTGTGGAAAGCCTTCCCAGAAGAGTTTTTATTAAAACCCCTATTACATTCATGTGCATGTAAAGGCAGACGTCCCAAAACTTTTGGCAATATAGTGTATCAAAAGTCATTTCAGAGGGAGGTGATGACAAGTGGAAAGGAAACATCCTGTCCTCTCTGAACGCTGCAAATTAAAAAGAGCAGCTTGGCATTTTTAGTGCCATGAAATGACAAAAGCAGTACCTTACGCTGGAGCGTGCGATACATACAATAACCTATGAATCTATGAATACGAATATGCGATTATGAAAATCAGGCGACACCCACTTTATAATCTTGCTGTCAGAATCCCTCAAAAATGTTATTCTTGGGCATTTATTAAAGACCAGGCAAAATTGTAAATGGTTGCCATAACAACCATGATTTTGTTTATCACTCGTGTACATGATCTAAGATTGACACTGGACTTACTGCAAAAAAGGTTTTAATCATCTAATCAGATGTGATGAGTTCTTGAGTTGCTGAGGCGATTTGAATAATTTTGTGACATCACGAAACGAGGTCACGTGTAACCCCGCCCCTGACTCTCCTTTAAACAGAATCTATATACCATATTTCTATCAAATCTATGCAATTAAAATATAAATTCTTATTTTTCCTATTTATTTGTAAATATATGAGTGCAGATTCATCTGAAAGCTATAGTAAAGTTATGGCTCTCTCTGGTTTTAGAAAAAGCAGGTTCAGTAGACAAAACCTAAATACGGTTGCCATAACAACCCATGAATTTGTTAGCTAGTTAGATGATAGCATTTTAGTCAAAATAAATCAAAGCTAATGAGGAAATTCGAATCACTCTGGAATGTAATGTACTAAGATGAAAAAAATGAGTTCAGTGACCATTCCTAAGATCCAAATGTGACTCGAATCACCACTGCACGAAATGTTCTCATCACTGTTTGGACCTGGTGGATCTCTGGAACGGCTTTGAGCTCCATTGTCTTCGCTATGCTCTTGCCCTCGCTCGCTCTCTCTCTCTCTCACACACACACACACACACACACACACTGAGTTGGCTGTGTTCTGGTTGCTAATGACGAGCTGTTCAGATTGACCCCTGACCCCTGCACACTGCATTGCTCACTAGTTTTTCCCTGTAGGCACAAGGGTTAATGAATAACAGTGATCAAGGAAAGCAATCAACCCTGTATCCCTGCTTGGTGCAATCACCACAGTGTGTGTGTGTGTGAGAGAGAGAGAGAGAGAGAGAGAGAGAGAGAGAGAGAGAGAGAGAGAGAGAGAGAATGGAAGACTTAGCTGATATCTCTTGCAAACCAAATACAGGAAAGTGTTTGCTTATCCAAACGCCTGGTTTGAGATTGGAGAGCTTTTTTCACGCAAAGGACTCATCAAACATATTGTAGTCCACTTGATATTAGCACCACACACACACACACACACACACACACACACAAACACACGCATTACTTTACTTTTATAATCTGAGCACACGAGCTAGCTTATTTCAGCGGATCTGTAAAGTGTGTGTAGCGCAGATGGTGTGTGCGTGTGTGTGTGTGTGTGTGTGTGTGTGTGTGTGTGTGTGTGTGGCGGAGTAGACGAGTGTGAGGTCTCACCTTGGGGGGAGGAGACATTATCTCTGGCAAATTTTTACTGCCTGAACTTCCCTTTTACAGCTATTAACATCTGCCATCTGCACGGAAGCTGCGATCTCCCTCACGCAGAGCTCGTGCCATAAAAGCTTCTCTGCTGATTGCGGGAGACTGACAAGAGCGCATCAAGGCCAACAGAAAAACGCTGGCAATCCTGACATCAGTGTTCAAACAGGCGGAGAAAAGAAGGCTGAATGAAAATCGAAATAATTCCAGGAAAAGATGTGAGCGAGGCTTCGTGTTCTACAACTCGTGTGTGTGTGTGTGTGTGTGTGTACATGCCAAAGTCTTTTCGAAATAGAACAAAATTCTTAGACATATGCAACGAAAGCATTTTATTATGAATTAAATACTATCCTGAAACATTTACTTCTAATAAACATCTGCAAAACTAGTAGCTTTATTTATTCTTTGTACCCTCAACTGTCGATAAATTGGTATCCACACATAAAGCCTCAAAAACGTGACGATTAAATAATGAACCCTGCCTATATGCTGATTTTGATTATACATTTGGGGCGGAGCTACAATTAAAAATTAACAGGTTTAAGGTTACATGTTTACATGTGCAAACTATTAGAGACGCGTCTTTAAATACAGAACCGGCGAGTATACGTTATCTGATGTTAGTCGTGAACGAAACGGTGGTTGTTATGGTAACGCCATATTTGAACAGCTTTTTTTTTAAATAAATCGCGGCTTACTCGCAGTTAACTAGCTGTTTGGAAAGACAGGAAGGAATTGGGGGATGTTCCTAATTTGCATATTCATGCATATTTATTTTGTCTGGACATTTTTTAGATTTTAATGGTTCGACATTAAGTCCAGCAGCAGTTTAAAAGGTGAACAGCGCTTTTTTTTTTCCCAAGGTCAACTTCCTGAAAAAGAAAGAAAGGTGTGAGTTCGTCGGCGGTTCTCCAGCAGGAGGACCACAGATCGGTCAGAACAAACCCAGACTGACAGGGGCATGATGAGGGCCGCTGGCCTTTGGCTCTCCCCGTACCGACCCACCGTTCAGCCAACACACACGGCCCAGAATGCCCAGCAGCCAGCTACGTGACAACATCTGCTCATTCGGATGGCACCAGCAGGGCGCTGCCCGCTCCACAGCACGCCTGGCACACAGACCTCACAAAACGGACAGGTGGCTCAGCCAATCAGCGGCTCTGAACCAGCTGAACCCGAGCTTGTGCTTTCTTCTCTCACTCGGCTTCAGTGAACCGCAGCAATCTCGTACCGTCTCCTGGCTCTCGCTATGTGCCATCTGGATAAAGGAGAGGAGGGATAAGGGGTGTGGCCTGGTCTGGGTGCCACCCCATGCAACCTCAATAATATTTGTATAGCCTTTTGAACAATACACAGGAGACATATATGCGCCTTAATACTGTATATAGATAGCTAACGAGCTCGCAGAAATGTAAGGATATTCGGGTCATATGATTATAAATCATCGCAGTATGCATGTGTAGAAGAATGTTGAAAGATGTTCACTATGAGCATAGAAGAGGCCTGGAATGGGCATCATGGCTTTCGGTATGATTTCAACAGGTCTACAGTATCCAGGTGAAATTATTTAATAAAACTATTTTTGGAAGGTGTGAATTTCATCCATTTGGATGTTCACTGCTGCCCCCAGGATGGAGTTTAATGCACTGTGCTTGAAAAGAACTAGCGAAGAACGCATCAGGCAGCTCAAACATTACATTAGCGTACATTCGGATGATCCGTGATCGCATTAATGTACTGGAGTCAAAGGAGATTCACTTCACGTTCGACGGGGCGAATGTTCGCGTCGAGATATTTCCGTAATTTAATCCATACTAATTCAATAGAAGCTAAATTTACTTCCCCCTCAGCAGGAATATGTGATTGCACCTCATCTCTTCGCCATGTTTGTTTGTAACACAGGGAAACTGAGCGTAGCATGGTGAGAAGAAAAGAGGGAGCACAGAGTACAAAAGCCAATTAACAGCTCATTAGTACCAAAAACAGTTCAATCCAATTAAACACTGCCTCTTTTGTTTGCTCTTATTTCCTTTTTTTGTTGTTGGCCCTCAAGATTTAACACTTTCAAGCTGTGTTTGTTTCCAAGATTATTTTTTTTCCCTTCCATATTACTTGTCGGTGGAGAAGACAAATAGCGCGGGTGTTTGGCAAGTGTTTATTTTCGTCTCGGGCAGCACAAGAGTTCAATAGCAGTCACCTCGTCTTCTCGCCGAGCCCTGCGAGTGTGCCCACAGTTGTCTGCTGCACTTAGCTTCCTCGTTAATATTACAGGCCTTCAGAGAGATGCACTGCTGAGAGGATCCGTAACCTCTGAACTGTTCCACCGCACAGAAAACAGGCTCACATGCACAGAGAGAGAGAAAGAGAGAGAGAGAGAGAGAGAGAGAGAGAGAGAGAGAGAGAGAGAGAGAAACGATTCACAACGAAGTGTAGAAACATATGCAAATAAAGACTCCTACACAAAAAATTGTGCACATGCCTGGACGCATGGACCTCGTTAAGGCACAATATCGAATCCGTCACAATTTAAACCGCGGAAACAAACACGACGCACACAGTGGTCAAAAAATCGTCAAGTTATTGGGGATACCGAAAAAAAACTGTTAAAAAATATCTAGGCTGCTAATTAGCCAATGATAGTGTAACTGAGAAAAATTAAATATCAAGACAATCCACTAAGATCTAGCATTTAAACCAATACACAATTATTAATATCCATATATCCATATTTCAGTGAAGTAGAAGTGAAAACGAATGAAAAACTATGAATATTATGCTAAAAACCCTGTTTATATTTAGCTAAATTTAACTAACTTGCTAGTTGACTATTATTAGTAGTGAATACTTTTGAGTATTCTTGAATATGACTTAAAAATCCTGTCAGGTTAGCTAGTTAGCTAGTGTTAACACTATAAATTTTGAATATTCATAAATATTGTCTTAAAAATCCCTGCTGGCTACTGTTAACAGTAAAGATTGTTAATATTTTAATGAATATAACTTGAAAATCATTTCAGGTTAGCTCAAGGTAGCTAGCTAGCTAGTGTTAACACTAAATATTTTAAGTATCCAAGAAAATGAATTAAAAATCCTGTCAGGTTAGCTCATGTTAGCTAGTTGGCTAGTGTTAACAATAGAAACTTTGAATATTCATACATAGGACTTAAAAACCCTGTCAGGTTTGCTTAGGTTAGGTAGCTAGCTAGTGTTTACAGTAAAGATTGTTGATGTTTTAATGAATATGACTTGAAAAACCCTTTCGGGTTAGCTCATGTTGGCTAGCTCTTCAGTATTAGCGCTAAAGATTTAGAGTGTTCGTGAAAATGGCTCAAAAATCCTGTCAGGATAGCTAGCTAGCTAGTGTTAACACTAAATATCTTAAGTATCCAAGAAAATGACTTAAAAATCCTGTCAGGTTAGCTCTTCATTGTTAGCACTAAAGATTTAGAGTATTCGTGAATATGGCTAGCTAGTGCTAACAGTGAAGATTTTTGATGTTTTCAATAATAGTAGGAAAATATCACAAAAACTAAAAGGGGACTTATATTTGCTATAAAATATGCTAAAATGTTTTTTTTCAGTCATGTCTAAAAATCCACTCTTACAATGAGCTACACCATTTCTTTACTTTAACCCTCAAGTTTCCTAATTCCTTATGCTAGTTGGTTAAATCATTTCACTGACTAGCAAGCCACAAGATTGCAAACACAATCCTACAAATGTCAGTGTATAATTTTCGATCTTTAAAAAAGCCCATGATATATAATTATCCTCCCTGAAATCAACCTCTGTATTAACCTGTGGTGATGTGAGGAGAATTGTGAGAGTTTGAAAGTACCCGTAAGAGTAAATAAATGAGAAAAAAAAAAGAGAAAAATGTTTTTTCGGCTCACGCTAATTCAGTGACTGAGCCACCCGCTTTGATATATCAAAAGTGCAGCATGGCCAATCCTGATCTGAGAAAAAAAGAAAAAAAGGAGAATACCTTGGGGTTACGAAGGCGTGTGAGACCCAGAAAGAAGAAGGGGGGGGAAAAAGAGGGGAAAAAAAAGAAGGAGAGGGGCTTCTTGCTGTGTTTGCGTTCCTCCCCACTGGCTGTGAGCAATGCTGGTGGGTCAATAAAGAACGCAGGGGGGGGATGGGAAAATGGAGTTAAAAATGAAATCTGGCTAAGGGGCGGGGGCCCTTCCTGGCACGGGATCGCTTCTACTGCAGGTGCATGCTGTAGCCGCTGCCAAAGTGCCAACCTGCCCTCCATATGGCCGTCGCCGGCCTGCCAGCCATCTCCCGCCACTTCCCACTGAGCCCAGAGCTGGCGCTCTACATCTAAAACTGTCCCAGTGCCCCCGGCCTCCCCCCGCTCAGTGCCCAGGCTTCGTGAGCCCACGCCAGGCCGGCGGGGCAGTCCTGGACCCCAGTGCCAACCGGCCAACAGACCATCCTCTCCATATGGAGGCTTGTAGCATCGAAACTCGTCATTCTCTCTCTGTCTCTCTCTATCTTTTTTCCTCATGAGTGGCATCCATCAGCCATGATCTCTTCTTTTCAGGCCAGATCAAACACACACAGAGAAACAGATTAGCTGTGGAATAACAGTAATTCGATTAAAATCCCTGAACACTATCTTTTTATAAAATCTTTTTAAATTACTGAGGAACTGACTGCTGTATGAAGTAATCTGAGAAAGAAATCTGTCTTTTTTCTCTTTCACCACAGGATACTTGTGTACACTTCAGTTCTATCATTTACACCTTATTTTTTTTCCTGTTTGTTTCCTCCTTGCACCACATTGCTGACAGCAGCACTTCCTGGTTACCCATAAATCCACATAAACAGTCCTAAAGCACCTCCTCGTCCGGGGTAATAAAACAAAACAATCGGACAACGCAGGAATGTCACAGCCCCCCACCCCACCCCCCCACTTCCCTACATACTTTATCGCTTCTCCAATCTTCCAATAAACAGATATTGATATAGCAATAATCCTCTCAGACTCCATCGCTGGGCTTTGCAAGCATAAGCTATTAGCTGAATCACACCGAGCTACTGTTCTCCTTAAGCCTAGCTCAGAGCGAGAGATCAGTGAAGGGGTGGTGGAGGCTTAAATTCACGATACCATGCCACTAGAGACAGAAGGAAAAAGAGAGAGAAGAGAGGAAAGCAAAGAGAAGTAGAGAAAAGCTCTGCCTGCAGTCAGGCTAGGACTGTAATCATCCTTATTACACAGGTCATCATGCCAATTTACAAGGAAAATAACATTTACATAGTACGACCTTAAAGACACATCCTTCAAGTATAAAAGAATATTGCACTCAAGTATCTCAGCCACTATTAGTATTAGCATGAGTTAGCTAGTTAATATTAGTAATGTTTAGGAGAGGTATTCCTTAATATCACTTAAAAATCCCTTTAAATCCAGTTAGCCAGCTACCTAAAGCTGGTATTAAAATAAAATATGAAACATTTTCAAACAACTTCTGTCAGAGTAGCTCATATAACATAGCCAGGTAAATATTAGCAGTGAAAATCAGTGAAAAATACTGTCAAGATATAGTATGTTTGTATCTTTAACTGTAAGATTTTGGACAGTTATTAGTATGATTTAAAAACTCCTGTCAGGTTTGTGAGTTAAAATCTTGTGAGAAATCCTGTCAGGTTTATGTTGCAGTAGCTAGCTAGCTAGTATTAGCTGTAATATATTATAAACGTTGTGGCATGGGTTTTGGATTTTAGCTAACTAGCTAATTTATAAATTATTGCTGTATCGCTGTGAATTAAATCTCTCTCTCTCTCTCTCTCTCTCTCTCTCTCTCTCTCTCTCTCTCTCTCACACACACACACACACACACACACAAGTGCAGTCAGCAGGACATGAAGAGAGATGTTTACAGCTGGAGTTCCAGGCCCACGGTTCTCTCACTGTCTCTTCACACGTCGGCATCATGCTGAGAGCACAGGAAGTGATGAAGGAAAACATGGCTGTTTCTCCACGCTTGGGAGAACGTTCAGCAGACGCTTGCACCCTCGTCTAACAGCCACCCACTGCTCGACTCTCGGAGTGAAATAAAGGGGACATACATTTTTACCAGCTTCAAAACCAGAGAGAAAAAGAGAGAGCGACAGAGTGTATGAACAAAAGTTTGGCCTATTTTAAATTACTTTGAAGACACGGCACTCAAAGCCACTCCGATTTAAACACTTCTCACAGCCGGCGATTTGCTGGAGGGGGAAAAAAATAAGAGTGAAGCCCTGATATTTCTATTTCACTGCCGGTGGGTGGGACGACTTTCTCTGCTGCCATTTGCTCCTAATTACAGGAGGAGGAGGGTGCGGATTAGACTTATGACTCTCCTCCTGGCCTTTAAGTCTTTCCCTCGCTGCATCTTCCTCCCTCATTCCCTTTAGCCATGGCTTCATGCACACTTAAACTTGAAGGAAACTTCCAGACGCTGTCTGTAAAGACCACGATCACATATCTGAGTGAAATTTATTGCAAAGCGAGAGGACATGCTACCATTTTTTGCTTGCATTACCCATTGTGTTTGGATTATAATTTATGTAGGAAGCTAATGCCGCAATGTCATAAACATTATAAAACAATACGTCAACAAAACAGATTGTCATCCTTACAAACTTCACCTTCTGAGAAATAAATGAGAATTTATTAATGAATCTTTCCTAAAGGAGGTCTTTTATTAGATATTAGCGAATCCAAAAAACTTGTGCTAATGTTAGTAAAACTCTCTGCCGAAGGGGCGGGCCTACTCCATATTACATTCATGTGCGTGTAAAGGCAGGTGTCCCAAAACTTTTGGCAATATAGTGTACGTAGTGCACTCTATAGAAAATTGACTTTTCCATTAATCAACCTGATTGAGTAATTCCATCATCTCCACAGCTTTTTAAAACATACACACGAGCCCGCATGCAGAAGGATGTTGTGTATAACAGCTGTGTGAACTGCCTCAATGGCGGTAATTAGCTTCTGTCCACCTACGGGCTAAACACGCCAGAAAACAGTAACGTATAGTGTACGGATCTAATCCGATCTAAACAACACTCCAGCTGAGTCTGAAGGACATATGTAGTATCAACACCACACTCTTAACATGTCTTCATAGCTAGGAATGAATGCTTTGGCTAATGGACCCACACACACACACACACACACACACACACACACACACACACACACACAAAACCATATTTAAATACCGGACTCAAACTACAAACCAGAAACGTGGCTGAAATGTCCACAGCTTTTTTCCACTTGACCCCGTTTGCTGTGGATGTCACACCTGTTCAACAACCATCTGTATCTCACTCACACACACACACACACACACACACACAGAGGCTGCCTTGCAGATTAGGGTCCAACCAGGCACAATAAGTCATTGGAGGAGTAGCCAGCTGTACGTTTTAATTCGCTCTTAATAGCCAATTTAATTTGATTAGCGGTGACAGAGCCGAATAAAGGCAATTAGCACAGTGCTAGGCTTCAGAGCTTTAATGACTTACCTGTAGAACAGAGGGGTGGCTTGTATGACCCTCCATCTGTGTGTTTGTGTGTGTGTGTGTGTGTGTGTGTGTGTGTATATGTATATGTATATGTGTGTGTGGGTGGCTGCATGTAAATACTACCGTATCTTACACCATGCTAAGACAAAGTATCAAATAATGAGCAAATGAATACGACTAGCATAAGATACTCACTGAAGTGAAAAATGGTACGAAATGCTACGACAGACTGTGGTCGAAAGGGAATATAATCAGAGCAAAACAGGGATAAAATGGCTGCCCATAATGGATAGCCGGACTAAAACACAGATTCGTATAAGACACTGCTCGAAGAAAACACACACACAAACACACACACACACACACACACACACACACAAAGAAAAAAAGGTGAGATTGAGACAGAGGAAACAATAAATAAATAAATAAACAAAGATCGAGACAGATACAGATATACATTTCTCTACATTACTAACCTGTCTCACACTCTGTATATCGAGGTCTTTATTTAATTTTATTTTCTTTATAGCAAAAGGTATAGCATTGTTATTTTATATCTCTACATTTCAGGGTCATCAACAGCCGGTAGTAAAATTCTTTGCGTGTGTTCTCGTTTCTGAGATACGCCACATTGCCAAAAGTTTTGGTACGTCTGCCTCTTACATGCACATGAATGTAATATGGAGTTGTCCCGCCCTTTGCAGCTATAACAGCTTCAACTCTTCTGGGAAGGCTTTCCACAAGGTTTAGGAGTGTGTTTATGGGAATTTTTGACCGTTCCTCTAGAAGCGCATTTGTGAGGTCAGGCACTGATGTTGGACGAGAAGGCCTGGCTCGCAGTCTCCGCTCTAATTCATCCCAAAGGTGTTCTATGGGGTTGAGGTCAGGACTCTGTGCAGGACAGTCAAGTTCCTCACACCAAACTCACTCATCCATGTCTTTATGGACCTTGCTTTGGTCACTGTGTGCAGTCATGTTGGAACAGGAAGGGGTCATCCCCCAAACTGTTCCCACAAATTTGGGAGCATGAAATTGTCCAAAATGTCTTTCACTGGAACTAAGGGGCCGAGCCCAACCCCTGAAAAACAACCCCTGAACTCAATGATTTGGAGGGGGTGTCCCAAAACTTTTGCCAATGTAGTGTATAAAGCAAGGAGCATGTGAAGCTGCTTTGCATAAGTAATTCACACCCTTTTGAATACTTCTACACAAAAGAGCACATAATAAAGGGGGGATGTGGTAGCTTAGTGGTTAAGGTGTTGCCTTACTGTTCAGAAGGTTATGAGTTTCAAATCCCAGAATTTTATTAATTCAGTCATTAATTTGCTCATCAACATGTGCGATGTTATTAATACGGAGCGTCTTCCTGATTCGAACCCATGCTCTCCTGATGAATTACATTTGCATAAAACATTCCTGTATGGAAATTAATGTGCTTCTACTATCATGTGGACACAATGAATAACTTTATCTGTAGCAGATAAATAAATAAATAAATAAATCTCAGTCATTACTATCATACTATCAGGGTTGAGTGTTGGCTTGACCTGACAGCGTTTACACACCTCAGGCCTTTGAAGCTGCGAAAACCCCACCGCTACCATGCAGATGACTCAGAGACGCTGGAGAAAAGGAGCGGGATGCGGAGAACAAGTAAGCTAGAGTGACAGTGTTTACAGGAAAACTCCCACACTAATCCATTGCTATAGATTTCTTGTCAGATGTCTTTATGAACCACGTAGAAACCCAGGTCAGCTCCTCGACACGTCTCTGATACGATTCTCACATACCGCACGGAGAGGGCCGAGCACCAGAGCTTGGCATGTTAAACACGTTCTCGGACCACGGTTTCCAATTAGCGACCGGATCAAACAAATCCGAGAAGAAGAAGAAGAAGAAGAAAAAACATCCTGATTACGGTTAATGCTGCTAACAAGCAAGAGTGATAGGATAGCTCATTTATTCAAAGACCGAGTTAATATGTTAGTAATAATGATTCCAGATATAACAAGGTTTCACTTTGTAGCCTGAGAGGCGGAACATTAAAAGACGTAATTATTTACTGATATTGTGACGAAAAAAATATTTACTGATATGTGACTAAAGAAGGAAACAAAACATGTCAGAGATTTTACTCACTCCTCACAGATAGCAGTACATGGAACTACAGTTTCTGCTTTAATACCAGTCTTTATTTCTGAATTTATTCAGTGGAACATCTCAGGGATTCGTCCTCTCTCTCTCTCTCTCTCTCTCCTCTCTCTCTCTCTCTCTCTCTCTCTCTCTCTTTGTCAGCTTTCTCTCTCTCTCTCTCTCTCTCTCTCTGTCTCTCCCTCTCTCTCTTTCCATCTCATTCTTACTCTCTCTCTCACCCTCTTCTCTGTCATTCTCTCTATCTCTCTCTCTCTCTCTCTCTGTTCTCTCTCTCACTTTCCCCATCTCATTCTCTCTCTCTCTCTCTCTCTCTCTCTCTCTCTCTCTCTCTCTCAATGTCTCTCTCTCTCTCTCTCTTTGTCGCTTTCTCTCTCATTCTCTCTCTCTACCCTCTCTCTCTCTCACTCTTTCTCTCTCTCTCTCACTTTCCCCCATCTCATTCTCTCTCTCTCTCCCATTCTCTCTCTCACTCATCCTCTCTCTCTCTCTCTCTCTCTCTCATCTCTCTCTCTCTCTCTCTCTTTGTCGCTTTCTCTCTCTCTCTCTGTCTCTCACTCTCTCTCTTTCCATCTCATTCTTACTCTCTCTCTCACCCTCTCTCTGTCATTCTCTCTCTCTCTCTCTCTCTCTCTCTCTCTCTCTCTCTGTCTCTCTCTTTCACTTTCCCCATCTCATTTCTCTCTCTCTCTCTTCTCTCTCTCTCTCTCTCTCTCTCTCTCAATGTCTCTCTCTCTCTCTCATTCTCTCTCTCTCTCCCTCTCTCTCTCCCTCTCTCTCTCACTCATTCTCTCTCTGTCTCTGTCTCTCTCTCTCTCTCTCACTTTCCCCCATCTCATTCTCTCTCTCTCTCCCATTCTCTCTCTCACTCATCCTCTCTGTCTCTCTCTCTCTCTCTCTCACCCTCTCTCTGTCATTCTCTCTCTCTCTCTGTCTCTCTCTCTCTCTCTTTCCATCTCATTCTTACTCTCTCTCTCACCCTTTCTCTGTCATTCTCTCTCTCTCTCTCTCTGTCTCTCTCTCACTTTCCCCATCTCATTCTCTCTCTCTCTCTCTCTGTCTCTCTCTCTCTTTGTCGCTTTCTCTCTTTCTCTCTCATTCTCTCTCTCTCTCCTCTCTCTCTCACTCATTCTCTCTCTCTCTCTCTGTCTCTGTCTCTCTCTCTCCACTTTCCCCAATCTCATTCTCTCTCTCTCTCTGTCCCCCCCCCCCCCCCCCCATATAACACAAGCAATGTAAACCCAACATTCGTTGAGACTCTTTACCTTTCCCATGGGGCCATGCGCTGGGAGAATAGGACGCAAGACACTGACAGAGATTTAGAGAGAGTTGAAATAAGAAATAAAAAAGAGAGAAAGAAAGAAGGTTTATCGCCTCTTTTGTCTTGATTTAGTTCCTTATCCTTTCATAGTTCCTGGGGAACTATTTCTCCAGAAAAATCTGCACCTAAATTTCTAATGTGCTGCAAATTTCTGATAATCATTTCAATTCAATTCAATACAAAAGACATTTCTACAGCGTTTGTACCTCATCGTATCACATCATTTTTTCTAAACAAAAAATCCTTAAATAAAAATTCCCACTGAAAAAAAAAAATTTGTATAGCGCTTTTAACAAAGTACAGCGTTTACAAGAATGTAAAAATTCAGAATAGAGCTGATTGTGTTAAAAAGGTACATTTATCCCTAATGAGCAAGACGTGACGGTGGTGAGGACAAACTCCCTGAGACAACATGAGGAAGAAACAGACCTCTGAGGAAGAAACACCTCATCCTCATCTGAGTTACACAGAGAGCCATGATTATAAATCATTTCCCGTCTCCACACCACTATACAGTCAAGTGTAATTGTGCGACCAGGAGCTTTCGAGCAGCTCATGAATCAGAGTAGATGTCCAGTGATGAACTGTGGGACGTCCTGACATTTTCTTACTCGAACCAAATGAATCCAAATGTTTGGCTGAACCTGGAGACTCCTGGACGCTCCATGAGGCCCGTGCGCTGAGGGAAACACGGCATCTTTCAGATCTTTCGATCGGAACTACGGAGAACTGGAGAGCTACACCGTTCTCTGGAGGAGATCTTCTGCACAACTCTGCTTCATATAAACGTGGTGAAAGATCAGCATTAGAGGTATATGAATGTGAGGTGATCATCACAGCGCACGGTTCATGAGGCCTTTTACTTAAGATCTCGACATTGTTTGGCTCTGGACGAGTTCAGGAACTCGTTGTGATGACGAGACGGAGAAACAGAGGAAGGGAGGCCTTATTATACTCCACATGCTGCACTACATTAAGAGCTGAATGAAAAAATACCTGACATTGGGACACTGACATCGGTGACCTAAACCCCCTACACACACACACACACACACACACACACTTCACCAACCCCTCCCTTTACTCTTCCCCAGCCGTAATTAGCCTGGTGCAGTCAGCGAGCAATTTCTCTCCCACATCTCTCATTCTTCTCCGTGCCTCTTTTCCCTTCCTTGAATGCTCCCTCCTTTTTTTTCTTGTCAAATAATCATTGAAAAACTAGCATGTGTCTGACACCGTCGCCAAGGCAACGGCAGTTAAGACGGGAAGGCAGGCGGGGGATAGTTGTGTGTGTGAATGACGGAGAAGGCGCACACACACGGAGACAGAGAGAGAGAGAGGACACACACACACACACATACACACACAAGCTTTTGTGCCTGATCACACACTCAGTAACACAAAGACTCCTTTTTTTTTTTTTTTTTTTTACAAAGCACAAGCCTGTGGATTCACGAGGTGTCCTTTCAGCACTTGCTCTTTTGAGAGCTGTTCACAAGTGTGTGTGTGTGTGTGTGTGTGTGTGTGTGTTTGCTCCCCGAGTTGGATTGACACACTGACCTCTCGTTCTGGCTGCTGCCACTGCCCCTCCCAACACTTCAGATCTGGGCTGACCCGCTGGGGAGAAAGAAGCAGAGGGCAAGCCAGAGACTGACACACACACACACACACACACACACACACACACACACACACACACACAGCCCATACAAGCTTCTCCTCCGCCTATTCTTGTGTAAAGAATTAGTCTCTCACTAGTGATGTTTCTTTTTGCCATTTTGCTGCTCTCTGACCTCGGAGATTCATCACAGGCCGCACAAGGGCCAAGGCATGCTGGGATATCGTCAGATTGTCACCGCAGAGCCCGAGCTCATTCATCCGTCCAACAAAACAAGAAAGAGAGAGACTGTCAAGTGTATATAACACTATGCGTTGAAATCTGTTCATCCATACTGTATGAGAATCCGTAGTGAGATCCGTCTTTGTCTATTAATAACCGTGAGCGCTCGCTCTCTAGAGCCGATGAATAATGCATGCTTGTTAAGTGTCAGCTTAGCAGCCTGCTTGTCAAAAGGCCAGTGCCCACATCCTACCGCTACGTGCCCTGTACCTCCTGAACTCCACGTCGTTTACACATAATCGACGGAAAGCCGAGGGCGAGTATAAATGAGCGCCATGCTTCAAGGTATCACAGGCTAATAAACACAATTCAGGTGGATCGACGTGAAACAAACCAAAAAAAAACCCCAAAACACACACATCCTAAAACACACTTCGTCTGAAGTACGCACGTGGCAGACTATTAATCATGCAGCGACTTTAGCAACCCGGGACTGCTCGGTTTGAGAGATAAAATAGACAGCGTTCGGCGAGAATCAATTTCACAGTGGGGAGCTTTGCGGAGCAGTGAATATGATTTATGATCCACTCTGGGGAAGTCGAGTCAGCCTCGCACATCACTTAACACAGCATCTCTTTATCAAGTCTGCGATTCCAGCACTACATTACTGCCAGACTAATGCGAAAGACTCGCACCTGCTGGTGCAACTACAAGGAAGGAATAATAACATCATAACGATAATCTCAAAGCTTGATTACGGACACGTTCCAGCTAACGTAGCACAGAGGTGTTCAACTAGACTGGGATTATTTTAGGAATAACTCTAAAACGCAAGATAATATTGATCCTAATACCGACCCTGAAAAGCGGAGCTGGGGAGCGAACTCTAACCTGATCTCAAAGTCCTAAAAGTTTGACCGTAAACTCAGATTCCACCTCCAGCACTTAATATAATGTTTAAGACTTTAATCGATCTCGAATGTTTGCTTTGACATTTAAATAGAACAATTAAAAAAAAATCCTATATCCTATATTTTTACCATAACACACACACACACACACACACGATTAGAAATAAGAAGAGTGCATGAATCCATCACTGTTGCTATGTTAAAAAGGAAATAAAAGATTTTTAAGATCTTTTATAATAATTTTTTTTTCTTAGTTTAATTAAAATGCACAGATTTTTGTCTTTTCTTTAAATAAATAAAAACACAGATGTTGACACTATCAGACTTCGATATTACTTTGCATCAGATAGATGAGAAAACCGTTCCAAGTGGTATTGCCCATCACTACTCGACATGTATCCCCGTTTCCCCCCCCCCTCCCTCCCTCCCTCCCCTCTCTCTCTCTCTCTCTCTCTCTCTCTCTCTCAACGTATTTCTCTCTCGCTTTCTATTTTTTTTTTAGAGCGTCGTGGCTTGCCCGCCCTCTGCATAATGGGAGCTCAGCGAGGCGTGAGACCACTTTAAACACCGACCGCCGCTAACCTCTTTCTCACTCTGTCTTTCTCATAATACATATCACACCACAAAGCACCGCAAGCTCGAACCAGAGCTGAGCTAAAATGCATAAGGACACTCTTTAGGTCTTTACTAAACCCGCTTAGAATCGAGACGCCGAGACAAGGTCAGGAAAAAAAAAAAAAAGAAAGAAAGAAAGCTGGAATGCAGTCCGAGCCAGAAAGGAAGAAGCTTACCTGGCAGGTAGTAGAGAGGCGCCTTTAGTCCGAACATGATGGCGTTTTAGAGCGTCATGTTGCCGGAGAAGGAGAAACGAGCGCTGGAGCGTGTAGTCCCGTCTGGGAGAGTGCCAGAGTCAGGGGGTTTTGCCCCGGGTTGCCCCCCGGGCGTGAGGTGAACTAAGAGGAGAGACTTCCCAGTCAGCATGGCATCTTTGCTCTCCGTTCGCCCTGACACGCAGAGCAGAGTGTTTGTGTCAGAAGGTCAGTATGTTTCTGCGATGTGTGTGTGTGTGTGTCAGAGAAAAAAAATCAGACCCCCCAAAGAGTGTGAGAGTGGATAAGTCCAAAGGTCAGCTTGCGTCCACTAATCCAGCGCTCTATATCTAAAAAAAAAACAAAAAAAAAAAAAAAAAACCCCTTACAGCGGTCCAGAGATTGACTTCCCAGCCTGAGAGGCTGAAAACGAGACGAAAGACAATCCCAGAGAGCTTCTTCCTCTTCCTCTTATCCTGCAATCCAAGAAAAAAACGCAGGATCTGAGCTGAGTGCACCAGCTCTCCTCTCTTTCTCTCTCTCTCTCCCCTCTCTCTCTCTCTCTCTCTCTCTCTCTCTCTCTCTCTCTCGTCTTCTCCCCTTTTTCTTTCCCTCCTTGCTCATTCAGTGCCGACTGGAAGCGGAGAGGAGGAGGGCAGAATGAAATCCCTTCAGGCTACAACACAGCCAGATAGCGAGGGAGGGGGAGAGATAGAGAGGGGAGAGAGAGAGAGAGAGAGAGAGAGAGAGAGAGAGAGGAGCATGCATGGAGGGAGGGGGGGGGAGGGAGGGAGGGAGGAAAGAAACGAGTGAGGTGAGTGATGCGAGAGAGAGAGAGAGAGAGAGAGAGAGAGAGAGAGGAGAGAGAGGAGAGAGAGAGAGAGAGAGATGGTCCAGCACTGATTCCTCACTCGAGAATCATTATCTGTAAATTGGAATCACGCCTGAGTGACAGCTGATTGGTCATGGCCGACAGAAGGGGAGGTGGGGCACAGCCGGGCATCAGGGCAATCTAGTACACACACCTTAACCAGGCAGGCTTTTACACACACACACACACACACACACACACACACACACACACACTGAGATAGCACTTCAAGGGCAACATGACGGGGGGTATTTGTGCGAGAAAACATAAAGAGGCGCCTGCCTTCCTCCTCATGAGAGAGAGATGCACCCTCCCTCTTTTTTAAGCCTCCTTTCTTTCGTTTCTCTCACCACCCCCACTTCCATTTTTCCTCTCTCTCCCAGTCCCTGCACACACACACACACACACACACCCCACACACACACACACACACACACACATGCTGCTGGCACGAAGTGGCCCTGTGAAGCAGCGGGGGTTTGGGGAGTTAACCATCCTATGGAGGCTGCAGTGCAGTTCAAAGCAACGTCGGAAGAGGAGAAGGGAAGAAGAGGAGAAGAGAGAGGAAGAAAGGGATGCAGAGACATAGATAGAGAGGCATGTGCTCAAACACAGTGACAGAAAGCAGGACGGAGAAAAGACGGAGGGCGGGAGGGAAAGTGAGAACGAGGGCAGGCGGGTGGGTGGATGAGGGGGATGATTTTGACGCTTCCCCCTTGCCCTGGAGGTTGCCATACTCTTAAAGCCATTCACTGACAGCAGAGACAAGAGGAGAGGAAGCAAGATGGGAAAAGAGGAAGTGATGAAATGAGGAAAGAAAAGAAATAAAAGGGAAAGGAGATGAAGACAGGAAACAAAACCCAGGGAAAAGAAAAGAAAGGAAAACGAGTATAGAGGGAACAGCATGAATGATGATAGAGAAAATGAGGAAAGGAGAGAGAGAAGATAAGGGGAATTGAGAAAATGTGGGGGAAATGATAGAGGACTGAAAAGGAGAGAAAAGAAGTGAGGAAGTGAAGAGAGGAAAGGAGCCATCACCACACAGACAGCTAAAAGATTTCTTCCTCTGCTTCTGTCCATCACTTTCTTTCCCTTCTCTCCTTCTTTCATTCTTTCTCCCTTTGTGTTCCTACATTGGTAAGATTTGCATGTTGGGCTATAGGACTGGTGACATGACAGCTTCACAGATAGATAGACAGAGAGAGAGAGAGGGGAGAGAGAGAGAGAGAGAGAGAGAGAGAGAGAGAGAGATGAACGAAAGGAAATGGTTAGAATTGAGGCCGAGCCTCCTCTTGACATACATTGGGGTGTAGCATCATAGTCTAAGCACTGGGCAGGTCAAGCAAGAAGCCCCAGGTTTGACAAGAAGCCTCAGGTGAAACCATCTTGGCCAAGAAACCTCAGGTCAAGAAGTCTCAGATTAAGCATGGTTGGCTGGGCAAAAATTAGCACCTTGCATTGTTCGACAAGCCCCAGGTTGGGTGATAAGTCATTGGGTAAGAGTAAGGCTCAGGTTGGGCATTAAGCCTCATTCTGAAGCCTCAGCTTGGGAAAGGATCACCAGGTTGGGCAAGAAGGCTTAAGATGATCAAGAAGTTTCAGATTGGTCAAGAATCCCCAGTTTGGCAGAAGTGTGAGACTGAACACAGAAGAATTGAAGATGTAAAAAAGCTAGTTCACATACACACACATACTGCACTCTGTGAGCCAGGTGCTGAAGAGTGTCAAAACCTGTTAAATGGGATTGGTATTGTGTGTGTTCCCCCATGGACACTTCCTCATTCCCCTCTACTGAGTGGAGCGAAAATGAAAATACTCAAACACCGCATATCGTCTCTCTTATGAACTACCAAGTACAATAATCACTAAAATTAATGAGACAATAATTAATAGAAGCAGCCTCCGAATGGGCTGGAATTCCCAAGTAGGTCAAGAAGCATCAGGATGGGTGAGTAGCCTCAGGATGAGCAGAAACCAGGCACAAGGCTAGATTAAACAAGAATCAAGGTCAGGCAGGATGACCCTGGTTAAGGTTGACAAGACTCACCTGATTGGGTAAGTAGCCTAAGGTCTGGTTGGACAAGAAGCTTCCTAAATTGGTTCAGATTACACTAGATTAAGCAAGAAGCCTCAGGTTGTTCGAGAAACATTAGATTTAGCAAAAACAGAGGTTGGACTGGAGGCTCCGGATTGGGCAAGAAGCCCCTCAGGATGGGCAAGAAATTCTAAGTTGGGCAGGAAGCTTCAGATAATTCTTAAGGTAGTTTAAGTTTGGTCAAGAAACCTCAGATAGGTTGAGAGACCTCACACTGGGCAAGATGTCATAGGCCAGGTAAACAGCAACCTGGGGTTCATCAAGAATCTCAAGGTTGGCTAATCAACTTCAGATCGATCAAGAAGCCCCATGTTAGGCAAGAAGCTCTATGTTGATCAAGAATCCTGACGTTGGGTGAAAGGTCTCAGGTTGGTCAAGGTGCCCCAGGTTGGGCAAGAAGCTCCTGTTCATTCATAAAATCACTGAAGGAACACGATATAATATTTGATAAAGAATTGGTGTGAAGAGATACAGTAGGTAGCACACAGTGAGCTGTTATCGACTGCTTTCCCCTGCCGGCCGGAGGCAGTAGCAGCCCCTGTGGATGTGTGTAATGAGTCAGACAGTGATTCAAAGGCCTTAAAAAGACTCTGGAGAGCAGCACTCATGCCTCCCCCACACACACACACACACACACACACACACACACACACACACACACACACACACACACACACACACACACACACACACACACACAGAGAGCAACACACAAATGTCTGATCAAGGAGGAAGAGCGTGGAATTCATCAGACATAAGAGGATGTGAATGTGGCTGGCAGAGAGAGTGGGAGACGTTGGTAAAGCGTGATTAAGATGAAAAGAGGAAAGGACAGTAGAGTTCCAAGAAAAGGCAAAGAGTGAGCAAGGACAGGTGAATGAGAAAGATGAGTAAAGCAGGTAAACAGTAGGTACATTCAAAGAGAAGGAACGTCGAAAGGCCTGGAATGATCCGGATTTTTTCACAAGAGTAGGAGGTTCTTTGTTATTCACACAGTGTTCACAAGAATGATGGTGGAGGAATAAACATGATGCACTAATGTTGTTGTTAAATTACTTAAACTATGTCTCAGTATGACTACAGTTACTCTGTAATTACACTTAGCGTTTCTAGCACATGGACAGCAAGCACGAGCTAGCTGATAATTAAGGTTAACAATTTTAACTAGCTAGGAAGTATGTGTTAAATCTTAAAGTCTTAATCAGTTTAACTGCTTAGGGACCATGAAAATGAGCGAAAACAGTTAGAAATACCAATATTTACCTCAGACGTGTTGATGAAGTACTAGAAAAAGACTTTGTATTAGTACAGTTACTCTATAATTACACTTAGCATTGCTACAAACCAAACATTCACTGGCTACGCAATAGTAACTATCACAAACTTCCTGCTCACAAGTAGGTAAGTCTTTTATATAATCAAATTAACTACTTAGCAAACATGTAAATTAGCTAAAACAGTTGGAAATCCCAACATTTACCTCAGAAGAGTTGCTTTTTTGTAAAAACATTCTCAGAATACCCCAAACATCCAGAAAAAAATGCTTTTCTAATGTAAATTTCGAGCTGGGAATGATGTGCACCATTTCACAGTGTCTTCCTAAGTACCTTCATCTCATCACAGCAGCAAAATTGAAGCTCTCGCCAATTTCCATCCCTTGAGCCATCGCTACTAGTGAAGACTATTTGAAAGGGAAGACAAACTAGCCTTAATGTCATCTCAATTCTCTAAAGTGATCTCAATTCCTCCCATAACATCTCAAGGTTTGCCTCTACATCTGGCCAGACCTTTCCAATTACTGTCTCTCTGTGCTGCTCTGGGGGTGGCCGGGTGTAAATCTTGCTCCATATGCTAATTGTGGTCAGGCTCAAAGAATTAATTTGCAAATGTGTCATTAAGCATCAGAGGCAGCAGAGGGAGTGTGGTAATTAGGAGGCCGGCGCTGACCGGGTGACCTAGCCAAGCTGTTCCAGCCTGTAGCGGAGCAAGAGGGGAGAGGACCACAGCCGTGGTGGCCAAACCGCAGACTCCCACGCTCTACAACTGCAGAAACGACCTCCAAAATCAAGCTTCTGTAGTAAATTAAGCAATTAGGACTTCTGCTTTCTTAAAATGGATCTCCGAGGAAACCTTCAGGCTGTATGCCACATTGTGGACCGAAGAAGAATTAATAAGCTGTGATGCTGCTGTTATAATTCTGTGATGTTGAGTGTTAGCTTACTGCTAATGCTAATGTTGCTGTTTTGTAAATGCTAGTTTTGTAAGAAAGGACTTTATAAAAGACAGAAGAAATAAAAAAACAGTTGTCTATGCTTTATGATTTAACCATTTATTAGCAAAGCAGGTAACATGCTAGTTCATTAAGTTTGATGCTTACACCAGCTAGCTAAACTTGGCTGAGTTGCTTATACAGTGTCAGGGTTTAAGTGTGTGGTCAGATACATTGGATAATTGTAAATATCCAGAATATTTTAGCTAACGCTCAACTAGCTAAGACTAAAAGTTCAAGCTATGCCCTATATTTAACTTTCAGACCCCATAAACACCTTGTCTACATCTAAGGAATAAAAATACACTTGTATATATACACACAAACAAAAATACAGCACGTATAATGAGTTATCTGACCCAGAGATGCTGCAGTAGATGGTGCCAGGGCTTTAGGTCAGGGGCAGTTCCTGTGTGTTTGCTGGTTCAGATCCCTACACATTGCTGCACAGTAATTTATACCCTGGTGTTCCCATGGGTCAGGTCTGTAGGTCTTCCTTCTGGAGTCGGAAAACAACAGAGGAAGCCCTATGGGGATTGGCTACTGATCTCTAGAGAGGACTTCCCTCCCTTTTACACCATCAATCTCCCATTTGGGTTGCGGCACCCTTGAGACTCCGTGCCGTTCGGTTCCAAGGCAGTTCTCTATGGCTGTATCTACACTACCAGGACACATACATGTGGAATATGTGAGTTTTTCACAACATAGCATGATTTGTGTAGGAACGTATCACTGCCACTGTCATTATCCAGAGTCGTTAGAGCAGCGAAACAAAATGGAGGACAGCTACAGAAACAGCGGCAGTGACTATTTTCAATGGAAGGATAGAGAAACTGGTGAAATGACTAAACAATTGAAGACAGGTACGGGGGACATTAGGTTTACAAATGAAAACCATCAAATCTGAAAATCGGAAGATGTTTGTAACTTCATCCAAACAACGATCTAAACAATAAGCAACTCTGGCAAAAGCTAGGTGATACGAATATATTATAATACAGTAAACTACTATATTGTTTACATTAATTGTTTGCAATTGGGACGTCTGCCTTTACATGCACATGAATGTAATATGGAATTGTCCCGCCCTTTGCAGCTATAACAGCTTCAACTCTTCTGGGAAGGCTTTCCACAAGGTTTAGGAGTGTGTTTATGGGAATTTTTGACCGTTCCTCTAGAAGCACATTTGTGAGGTCAGGCACTGATGTTGGACGAGAAGGTCTGGCTCGCAGTCTCCGCTCTAATTCATCCCAAAGGTGTTCTATGGAGTTGAGGTCAGGACTCTGTGCAGGCCAGTCAAGTTCCTCCACACCAAACTCACTCATCCATGTCTTTATGGAGCTTGCTTTGTGCACTGGTGTGCAGTCATGTTGGAACAGGAAGGGGTCATCCCCAAACTGTTCCCACAAAGTTGGGAGCATGAAATTGTCCAAAATGTCTTGGTATGCTGAAGCATTAAGAGTTCCTTTCACTGGAACCTCTTTTCGCAATGTAGCGTATATGGAGTCAGTATCGTTAAGCTTGATTGATCAGCAATTCAAATCGTTTAATAGGTGCTGAGTTACTGCGAGTTTATATACAGATTCCACCATCAAGTGTAAATTCTTCCTTCTTTGTTTCAGAAATAAATATACCCCCATGAACTGTCATATTAATGACTTTAAAGACAATCCAAAACAGATCCATAAATTAAAGACAAATACGGGTGGATGTTTTATTATGGCAAAAGTAATGGCGCCCTATAAAAGCAGGAAGAGTTATCGGTTTGTGTTTGTGTCCGTGGTAGCTGACATGTTGCAGTGGCTAAGCTGCGTCATTAGAAGATTTAGCACGACGACAAGGTGCTTATTCGTCACTTCGTCATCCTTTTTTTTTGTTATTTTCCATCTGTCGGTTGATGAGCTTTGGCTTTTAAGGAGTTTTGTGGGCATGACTAACTATTAATTAGCTGTGCTTGGAAAGTTATCGCTAATTGCCATTTTGCAAGACATGATGACGAAGAAAATCGGCAGGAATCTTTACACTGACACGATTCGTAAATGAGACTCTTTACTTGAAACTTGTCCAGAGGGCGGTGTCTCAACACAGGAACCGAGTGAAGAACTGACAGATCATGAGGTTTACTCAGAGTTTTGTGTCCTGATTTGTGAATATTAGCGACACTGAAAAACCACAGCCTACAGTCACTGAAAGGAGCACTTAATGTTCGAAAAATAGTAATATCAATTTCAGTTTTAAGCCGCTGTTATTGGCTCCAGAGGTCAGCGACTCGCAGCGATAGAATGGAGAAGAACCCTCACCTCTCAGTAGAGCATTTCACAGCTCTTCAGTCACCTCCTTCTCCTTCTCCTCTCTTGCTGTGTAATGATTCGATCTATTGATCTGTGCACTCTTTCCAGTTTTACACACACACACACACACACACACACACACACACTCACACTCCTGCATCTAATTTAACACAGCAGGACCCTGTCCATATGCGGTCTCTTAGCAACAGCACCGGGTCATTCATCCTCGGTGCTCTGATGTGAGATCGGACCGATTTGATGCGTGTAGTGAAGTGCCGAGTTATGGTGACCTGATGATATAAGATCAACAGGGCTGAATTCTGAGGCTTTGAGCAACATGTAGGGTCTTTCTGATGTAATCTAATCTGATCTGATCTTGCTGAATTCACACTCCCAGGATGAACTGTCAGGCTGAGAGGGAGCATCTGCTCGCTCTCTTTTATCTTTATTTTTTTAATAATATTCCTCCATCATGTGCACGCGCTGACTCCCACAGGGAGTGTGTGTGTGTGTGTGTGTGTGTGTGTGAACAACATGTCTGAAAACAGCTCAGCAGCTGGAGCTCTGGCGTTCACCCGTCACTCTCACACTCACAACATGTCACGTCCGGATTACACCCAGCGTCAGGTTCCCTGTCACGTTAAACCGTAAACGTGCCACTTTTTCAGTAACATCCAAACCTCTCAGTACAGCTGTCGAGGATGTACAACCCTCTTGTTCAGTTTCGTCTAAGCTTATTTAACTCGCAAGCTCTTCCACACACCCTAGCTCCTCCAGATTGTTCAATTACAATCTCTAATTGCGTGCAAATTTATCATCAAGCACGTAACTCGGCTAATTCTCTCCAAAGAGATCCGTCTGTGGCGTTAAATGGAATAATACAGTCAACCAAAACACGGTACATGCTACGGAAATACACATCTGGACTTGACGTTAACACACACACACACACACACACACAGAATATGGACGTCTTCATTTCATATGCAAATGATCCTCATTAAGTTGTTTGTGTAGTGAAATTAAAGGGTGTAACATTACTTTCCCCTGAAGATGCTACAGATACGAGATGCTCTGCTGAAAAATGGGTAAAAATCCTAAGACGTGTTTATTAAACCTGGTGAAGATTTCATTTCAGCGTTGGAGAAACTAAATGTTGAGATATGACGATCATACGGCGGCCGAGAAGCGCAAAACAAATGAACAAATCCAAAAACACAAGGACGATTCAGACAGAGCGGAAAAGGTAGGTGTAGTTTGCGAATGGAATTCTTGCCTCTGATTGGACGAGACATCTGTCACTCAGGATATACAGGAAGTAGGAAATTGTGTATATAACTTTATTTCTTGTACATGTGTGGAGTTCTGCCTTTACTTCAAACCATTTTTTTTTTCAACTTTAAATCTTTTAAAGAAAATAACAAACATATATATTTATCTTTATAAGAAAATGGAATTCATTCATGGCGTAAAGATTAGTTTGCGATCTCTAAAAACACACCTGAACAACACAGGAATGTTCGGAAGACCAAACTATTCCAGATTAAAGGATGTAAGGAGCGCTATAAGAGCAGAGCTGTGTTCATACACACACCAATCCACTTTCTACTGCTGCAGCCTGCTGGACTTCCCGTATATCCTGAGTGACACATGTCTCGTCCAATCAGAGGGAAGAATTCCATTCACAAATTATATCTACCTTTTCCAGTTTATCTGATTTGTAATATTGTTTTCAAATTTATTATTTTGTTTTTGGATGTATTTTCTTTTTGATTTGTTGTTTTTGGATTTATTTTGATCCATATTTTGGATTATTTTGTCAATATCTGTCTTACTGTATATACAGTACACAATTATTCTTAGGAAGAAATTACTGTAATTCACCAAAAGGGTTTTTCTATGTTTCAAAGGTTGTAGTACATTCCTTGTTACAAGACTTACAGACAGGTATACAGTATGTACAGTAAGGGTGATCTTGGCAAAAAATCTCACCTGTAGTAAATCACTCTGGCCACTAGGAAGGTGCTACAACCTTTGGAATATGAAAAAATCCTTTTGGTGAATTATAGTATTTTTTTCTAATAATAATTATGTACTGTATGTACAGTAAGGGAGATAGTGGCAAACTTTCACCTGTAGTAAATCAGTCTTGTGACTACAAATGTATACAACCTTTCGAACATGACTAACCCCATTCTGATGAATTTATGTATTTGTTTTCTCTAAAAATATTTGTGTACTGTACATAAATTAGGGGACGTGTTGTCTAAGGCGACATATTTGCTAAATATTTTCAGTCAGTTTGCCCACAAGTCATTTACTATGGCTTTGTAAGCATAATTTCTATTAATTTTTGGACTTCGTTTTGTAGTGAGACGTAAATTTGCAGACGGTCCCTAAAGTAACTAACTTTACCGCGCTAGAAAATGCAGCTGTTTTTCTGTTTCTACTCTATAGAACTTTCTTTATTTAAAGTATAAATGAGGAAAGAAAATCAAGTCTTATTTTAAAAAGGTCTGACATTTTCATCACATCATTAAAAAAACATTTATTACTTACTTTATTGTTTTTTATGGATTTTAAAATAAAAATCAAATATTTCTTTCATTTTTGTTTTTTTTGTTTCTGTTTATAAAAAGAAACTTCAAATACTAAAAAGTACACGGACCTTGGATATATTTTGTTTTTGATTTGTTATTTTGTTTTTCTATTTATTATTTTGTTTTTGGATTTAGTTTGTTTTTGATTTATTTTGTTTTTGGATTTATTTTGTTTTTGATTTGTTATTTTGTTTTTGGATTTATTTTGTTTTTGATTTGTTATTTATTTTCAGATTTGTTATTTTGTTTTTCGATTTATTTTGTTTTTGATTTGTTATTTATTTTCAGATTTGTTATTTTGTTTTTGATATATTTTGTTTTTGGATTTATTTTGTTTTTGATTTGTTATTTTGTTTTTGGAATTATTTTGTTTTTGATTTGTTATTTTGTTTTTGGATTTATTTTGTTTTTGATATATTTTGTTTTTGGATTTATTTTGTTTTTGATTTGTTATTTTGTATTTGGATTTATTTTGTTTTTGGATTTATTTTGTTTTTGATTTGTTATTTTGTTTTTCGATTTATTTTGTTTTTGATTTGTTATTTTGTTTTTGGATTTGTTATTTTGTTTTTGGATTTATTTTGTTTTTGGTTTGTTATTTATTTTCAGATTTGTTATTTTGTTTTTGGTTTGTTATTTTGTTTTTGGATTTATTTTGTTTTTGGATTTATTTTGTTTTTGATTTGTTATTTATTTTCAGATTTGTTATTTTGTTTTTGGATTTATTTTGTTTTTGATATATTTTGTTTTTGGATTTATTTTGTTTTTGATTTGTTTTTTTTTTGATTTATTTTGTTTTTGATTTATTTTGTTTTTGGATTTATTTTGTTTTTGATTTGTTATTTTGTTTTTCGATTTATTTTGTTTTTGGATTTATTTTGTTTTTGGTTTGTTATTTTTTTCAGATTTGTTATTTTGTTTTTGGATTTATTTTGTTTTTGGATTTATTTTGTTTTTGATTTGTTATTTTGTTTTTTTAGATTGATTTTGTTTTTGGTTTTATTTTGTTTTTGGATTTATTTTGTTTTTGGATTTATTTTGTTTTTGATTTGTTTTGTTTTTCGATTTTATTTTGTTTTTCGATTTATTTTTTTTTGATTTATTTTGTTTTTGATTTGTTATTTTGTTTTTGGATTTATTTTGTTTTTGGATTTATTTTGTTTTTGATTTGTTTTGTTTTTCAGTTTGATTTATTTTTTTTTGATTTATTTTGTTTTTGATTTGTTATTTTTTGATATTTGTTATTTTGTTTTTCGATTTATTTTGTTTTTGATTATTTTGTTTTGGATTTATTTTGTTTTTGATTTATTTTGTTCTTGATTTATTTGTTTTTGGATTTATTTTGTTTTTGATTTGTTTTGTTTTTCGATTTATTT
>JAUCMX010000004.1:29087259-29124319 GCA_033459395.1 Hemibagrus guttatus
CCTGAGAGTGAAGTTGACTTTTAAGTGCACTCGTTTTTCTGGTTTGTTTTTTTTTCTTATTTATTTTGCAGTGTCCCTGGCTTCCCAGGCGTCCCAAGAGGAGGGTGAAAGGCCTGAATCCTGACCAATCAGAACGCAGGTCACAGTGGTCAGTGCCAAATGAAGCCCCCACCTCCTTCCCTCCCTCCCGATCTCTCTGATTCATTCTCACTCAGCCAGAACGACGGAATTACCAAGTTTCTCATCTACTGCCAACACCAGATGCCCTCTGTCTCCCTTTCACTGCCTGAGTTTTTCTGTTTTATACACACACACACACACACACACACACACACACACACACACAAACACACCTCTTCAAATTAACACACACAAACCACCTAAATTTAGAGCCAAAAAAAAGTGAGATTCTATCAGAGACACTGAACGTGTATATGGAGTCATGTGTGTGTGTGTGTGTGTGTGTGTGTGCTCCTGATTTATTGCTCTGTCATAACTGATATTTAGAGAAGAGCTGATCATCAGTGATACCACAAACAGGATGAAAGATAATCGCACTGCCATTTTCCTGAAAAAGGTTTGCAATCCAAACAAATCCAAGTAAACACAGAGACGAATAGAAGTCTAGCCAAAATGGCTTGAATATCCTGACACACGAGAACACGTTACCTCCATATCAATGCAGTACCACAGCTCTCCTAAACAACAGCTAGACCTGGACTTTTTCCCGTCATACTGCTACCGGTGGTTCTGTTAAACAGGTAGGGGGCACTTCTTTATGCTTATTTATGGTTTGGTTCATCTTTAATTAGGATCATAGATAAGATGACTGATCCATTTGAGGTGGAACGTCCTATACTTCCTATACACCAAGCACCACCCCATGGTTTATAGAAAAACACCAACTCTTGAGCAGGAGCTAAAAAGAAAACACACTCCAAAAAATTATTAAGGTTTAGTGTTTGGTATTTGCCAAAAGGTTCTCCTGTATCTATGTACAGGTGAGAGAACCATAATTAATTAAGGATCCTTGAGAACTCTTTAAACTACTGGGTAATTGTGTGGTACAAATTCCTCATTATTTTCTCATTAGTACCTTCAGCTTAGCAAAGAGAGCTAACACTGACTTGCTCAGTGGTATAGTCTTTGCTCTTCAAGCGTTCCTTAAAGGTTCTTAGCCTACTAAAAGGGTTCTATTTGGAGCACACTTTCTGATAGTTTAACAAGCTGTTGTATGTTTCTACATAGACCCTTTAAAGGTTCCCCAAAAAGGACAACCGAAGAACCCATTAGTATCCAACACAACAGTTCAAACCAGCCTAGGGTTCTCTGGTTGAAATACCTTTCTGAAAAGTTCATAGGTTTGTGAACAGACTTTTGTGGTGTAAATGTAGTCTTTCCTCAAAAATTTCCTGGGAATCCTGGAAAGGTTTCTGAAAATTTCCTGAAAAGGCTCCTATGGCTCCTGAATTCCTCAGAAGGTCTGTTCAACTTCTGTGTCCTGAAATGTTTCCTAGAATTCCTGTATTTCTGAAAACGTTCCTAGGATTCCTGTCTTCCTGAAATGGTTCCTCGGATTCCCATGTTCCTGAAATTGTTCCTGGGATTCACATCTTCCTGAAAAGTTTCCTAGGATTCCTGTGTTTCTGAAATGATTCCTAACTTCTTGAAATAGTTTCTAGGATTCCTGTGTTCCTGAAATGGTTCCTAGGATTCCTGCATTCATAAAAAGTTTTTCTAGGATTCCTGTGTTCCTGAAATGGTTGCTAGTATTCCTGTGTTCCTGAAAAGGTTGCTAGTATTCCTAACTTCCTGAAATAGTTCCTAAGATTCCTGTGTTCCTGAAATGGTTCCTAGGATTCTTGTGTTTCTAAAAAGTTACCTAGGATTCCTGTCTTCCTGAAATGGTTCCTCGGATTCCCATGTTCCTGAAATTGTTCCTGGGATTCACATCTTCCTGAAAAGTTTCCTAGGATTCCTGTGTTTCTGAAATGATTCCTAACTTCTTGAAATAGTTTCTAGGATTCCTGTGTTCCTGAAATGGTTCCTAGGATTCCTGCATTCATAAAATGTTTTTCTAGGATTCCTGTGTTCCTGAAATGGTTGCTAGTATTCCTGTGTTTCTGAAATGTTTCCTAGGATTCCTGTGTTCCTAAAAAAATTCCTAGGATTCCTGTGTTCCTGAAAAGGTTGCTAGTATTCCTAACTTCCTGAAATAGTTCCTAAGATTCCTGTGTTCCTGAAATGGTTCCTAGGATTCTTGTGTTCCTAAAAAGTTACCTAGGATTCCTAACTTCCTGAAATAGTTCCTAAGATTCCTGTGTTCCTGAAATGGTTCCTAGGATTCTTGTGTTTCTAAAAAGTTACCTAGGATTCCTGTCTTCCTGAAATGGTTCCTCGGATTCCCATGTTCCTGAAATTGTTCCTGGGATTCACATCTTCCTGAAAAGTTTCCTAGGATTCCTGTGTTTCTGAAATGATTCCTAACTTCTTGAAATAGTTTCTAGGATTCCTGTGTTCCTGAAATGGTTCCTAGGATTCCTGCATTCATAAAATGTTTTTCTAGGATTCCTGTGTTCCTGAAATGGTTGCTAGTATTCCTGTGTTTCTGAAATGTTTCCTAGGATTCCTGTGTTCCTAAAAAAATTCCTAGGATTCCTGTGTTCCTGAAAAGGTTGCTAGTATTCCTAACTTCCTGAAATAGTTCCTAAGATTCCTGTGTTCCTGAAATGGTTCCTAGGATTCTTGTGTTCCTAAAAAGTTACCTAGGATTCCTAACTTCCTGAAATGGTTCCTACGATTCTTGTGTTCCTAAAAAGTTTCCTAGGATTCCTGTATTCCTGAAATGGTTGCTAGTATTCCTGTGTTTCTGAAATGGTTCCTGGGATCGCTTTCTTTCTGAAAAGGTTCCTAGGATTCCTGTGTTTCTGAAATGATTCCTAGGATTGCCGTGTTCCTGAAAAGGCTCCAAGAATTCCCCAGGTCCTGAGAAGATTCCTGGATTCTTTGAATCATGTCAGCAAGGAAAGCTCTCTCCTTTGCACCCCCCCCCCCCCCCCCCCCCCCTTCAGTATAATTCCAGTCTAGCGAAGGACTCAGCTACCATTTTGGTCATAAAGCTGCTGCTCTGACATCACCCATGTGACATATACAATGCTGAAGAATTTGCTGACCAACATGAACAATGGCCTGACATGTTCCGGCTTTCACAGAACTCAATTTTCCTTGTCACAACCACTTATAGCACATGAGTAACATGTTCCTGCTCCATACGTCTTTTAATACAAAAAAAAAAGAGGGCAAAAAATAACTGGAATGAAAATGTGTTTTCAGCATTTTATGTTGTTCTTTTGTGTGTTTTCTGTTGGTAGAGGACATCAGTGTGGTTCATCGCACTGAGTGCAGTAATCAGCTTTGCCCAAACATTTAGAGGGCAATTAAGGGAGCTCAAAGCAGAGCTCTCGACCCATAAAATCTTATAACATCTCTCTATGTCTTTTCCTCCCTAGTGAGTGTGTGGTTATGTTCTCACCGGTTGGTCCTTCAGCTCATTTGGCACACACACAAAGACACACAAACACAAAGACACACACACACACACACACACACACAGATAAAACCCAGAGCCTGCCTGTGTTTCTCCTCTCCAACAGCTGTAACACCAAGTGGAGTGAGAGAATAGAGAAGTGTGTGAAAAGAGAAGCTATCGATTATGTCTAAACTTGGCAAGAGATCTCCACAATGACAAGAGACAGAGATTTTGACAGAGACAGAGAAGTGCCCTCACTTTATGAGTGTGTTCTTCACAGAGTTCATTGCCTGACATGTAAACACAATGTAGAGGATGTAAATTTATGAACAGCAGAAAGATAACCTGACCTGTAAATATGTGATTGCGATTGGAAAGGTTAGAACAATTGGACACTTAGACTTTAATAGGCACACTCTTAAATGTATTGATTTAAAGATCTCACCATTGTGAGATCACCAAAGTGTTGAGGGGACAGGGGCACGTATATGACTGAAGAGACTGAAAATGGCGAAAATGGATGGATTCAGCATGGAAAGGGCAAGGCTGAGAGGCTGCTGAGAACAAAGGGGAAATGGATAGTTTGGTTGCTCCAGAGAACAGAGGTGGTGGGGGTAGATGGGTGGCCCAAAGAACAGAAGTGGTGGGGGTAGATGGGTGGCCCAGAGAACAGAGGTGGCAGGGTCAGGTGGGTGACTCTAGAGAATGAAGGTCGTGGGGTTAGGTTAGTGGGTCCAGAAAACAGAGGTGGCAGGATCAGGTGGGTGGCTCAAGAGAGCAGAAGTGGTGGGGGTAGATGGCTGTTCCCAGAGAACAGAGGTGGCAGGGTCAGGTGGGTGGCTCTAGAGAGTGGAGGTTATGGGGGTAGATGGGTGGCCCAGAGAACAGAGGAGACAGGGTCAGGTGGGTGGCTCTAGAGAATGAAGGTGGTGGGATTAGGTGAGTGGGTCTAGAGAACAGAGGTGGCAGGGTCAGGTGGGTGGCTCTAGAGAGCAGAGGTGGTGGGGTTAGGTGAGTGGGTCCAGAGAACAGAGGTGGCAGAGTAAGGTCGGTGGCTCCAAAACATGAATGAAGCCAAACAGGTGACCCAGTTAATTAAATGGGTGGGGCCATTTCATGAATCTGGATGATTGCAAAGGTGGGGCTAAGTTAATAACTCTAAGGAACAAAAGATCTAGGGTCAAGAGAGTGGCTCCAAAGAACAAAGGTGGATGATGGCAATTGGGTGGCTTCTGGGCATGCAACATGCAGGACCAAGAGGGTGATTGGAAAGGCATGGAAAGCAGAGCATGGACATGGCAGGGATAAGTGGGTGACTCCAGATCACGGACAAGGTGGGTTCAGGTGAGTGGCTTCAGAAAGCGAAGGGGAATGGGCTGCAACAGATTATTATTTATGGCTACAAAATGGCAAATCTCTAGCCATAATCTAGCAAGTGAGATGTAAAGTACAAATTTATTACAAGTTACAAGTCAGGTTGAAAAAATTACAAGTCATAAAGTTGCTATTTTGTCGTTGCATTTACGTATCATTAATTTTGACAGGAAATAAATTCCATAGAGAGATTTCATCTTCATGCTGTTCTGTACTGCAGTGAGGTGAGGATGTTTGATTGATGTACTGTTCTGCTGCTCAAATCGAACAGATAAGCCATCAGCGATATGTATGCTCAAAATAATTTGATGCTACAATGTTTACTACCACAGAGCTGTGTGAGTAAATCAGGTGTCGCATTGATTTCTAACCTGCCGGTGATGTCACTGAATTTACACCTGGTGGCTGCCTAACACTCCGCATGCTGTAAATTCCAGCCATCATTTCTGACGTGGTGATGATAGGGAGGATTCATCTCCCAGAGATAAGAGCCAAACAAAGTCCACAGGCACACTCGACACGTGACAAATGATCACCTGCCTTTCGCCAAGTGAGTTGAAGCGGAGTGAGAGAGAGATGTTGAGCCGTGCATCCATCAGTCTCCTCATCAAAACTTCATCTTCACATAAATAAAGAAGGTTGTGAGGCATGTGTACGCTGAATGGCTTCAAATGTGGCCTGTCTCTGGCGCTGACAGTGCCTTACAACTACACAACAGGGTTTCGCGTTTGTTTTCGAGGTAACACTCAGGACTCAGAAGACGAGAGATCTCACTTGTCGAGTGCTCTTTTCAAAGCAGACAAAATAAAAAGCACCTCCTGATGTTTGATATATCGACAGGCTCCTCTCATCTGAACGCTAACCTTGCACCTGAAGTGAAATGTTCATGGACAACCACCCAGGAAAAAATATGATTATTAGTCATCCTTCAAGCAGCAAAATCTACTGGATAATAATTTTCACATACATATAAACAAGCATCCTTTAACAGTCAATTTACTGTGTTTTCATTCCAAGGACTTCACATCTACGAGATCAATCAAATATACAAACATCTCATTTCAGCTTGATCTAGGGGCTCTGAGAGTGCTAATACATGATTCATATAGCCGAGGCCTTTTTATAAAGACATTACCTCTCAAGTCACGTAGCTCCTGTTAGCACTCACAATGCAATCGAAAGTAATCCTGCCTAATTGCTGACAACTTGGCGACCAAAGGCCCGGGCAACGTGATTGGGACAAGCTGAGAGGAATACACCAGAGACTTCTTTATGCTGGGATAATAATAAGATGTTCGAGCACCTGAACTAAAGGGGGAATTATTACTGAGTCATGACTCGGGTCTCGGTCTGTCAGGTGTGAAGCTTTGGATTTGCTCCTCAGCAGGATATCCGTGTAAAGGTCTGCCAGGGCTGAGTGATGGAGGTCAGAAGTGGTAATCTAACCCACGACTCCCCGGGGATCTCGCCTGATGGCTCTGTTCAGGTGAATAAGGAGAGCAAGAGGTGGTAGAGGCACTGTCATTAAGAGAGCCTTATTCACGGATGATGGAGACAGAGCACACAGAGACCAGAGTCGCACCACAGAAGTGCCTATCCTTCTATCCCTTGGTAGAGTTGTCATGGCTACAAGAGGAAAGAAACGGCCTCTGAATGAGAGCCGATGTCTTTTCTCGGCTAAAGATCATAGCACTGCGTCCTTTCTTTGGTACACTCCAATAAAATAGATCTGTTTAAGCACTCCGGGAATTGACCTTTTCAAATCGGGGCAATAAAGCAAGTCTCGCAGCTTCACTCAATTTGAGGAAATGAGATAATAAACAAGCACACTAGGATGTGCACCCATACAGTCCTGATATACATGCGCACTGTTTTCCATGTGTCATACAACGGGCTAGTCACAACCTGACACGAGCCATTTAGCCTTTTACAGCGCTACGATTTATTCTGGACAATTACCAGAGCAGTGTCCCTGCTCTTCCAGGAACAACCCGACCCATTGATCCTAAGCTATTGAAAACAAATTAGCTGGCATAGGCGAGGCCGGCGAGCTCTGTGCCTGGAGCTCACACATGCCCCTTGCTGCAGAATGGAAATCCATATGTCCGGCTGTGGGAGGTCGTCTTAGTTCGGCCTCGCTCCTGAAGATTAATACTCGCTTGTACAGCCTTTAATTGGCTGCAAGAACCTGGATCACTTGACAAATCACACTTTGCCTTGTGGGAGGAGGTAGACAGTCATGCATACACACAAAATGAGGAGGAAGGAGGAGGGATGGAGGGATATAGGGAAAGGGACAAGACAGACAAATGGAAACCTGTATTACTCAGCACACGAGATCTTAGCATACATTTGCATACATTTTCCATGGTGGTTTTAAATGTAATAATCATATAAGTCCAAGGACACCTTTGAAACACGGATGCAATGTTGCTCAATGGTTTTCCCTAATTGTTTTATTTTTTTCCATCCCAGCTTTACCTCCACATCCAACCAGAACAGATCTCTTGAGCTCAGCCCCATTTGCTTAAAAGGTCATTCTTAAGCATCTATACTGGAAAGGAAAAAAGACTTGTCAGTTAATTGCAATTTACCTTTTCAGGCTACAGCAGGCTGTATATATTACAAATATCCCAAAACAATTAGCTTGTAAAAATACAGCTACTTTACTGTATACTGCCTCTTCTGATGGATGGATATTCATTGCACATATCCGAAATCCAGTCAGCTCCAGATGCCACCTAATTTACCAGACGATGACAGAATGCACATTACGGCTAATCCAATTACATACAGTCACCGTTATCGAGCATCCAAAACGCTAACAGGCGGCAGGACCAAACAAATGAAATATTTTGTTTAGGAAGAGTGGTGTGACTCATCGAGCCATCTGATCATCTCAGTATATAATAGCAGGTTTTTATTTGTTATCCTAAGCTTTGCTCTTTCTCTGAATCCCATCAAGCCTCTCTCCCTCTCTCTCTCTCTCTCTCTCTCTCTCTCTCTCTCTCTCTCTCTCTCTCTCTCTCTCTCTCTCTCTCTCTCTCTCTCTCTCTCCTCTACAGAAGCACAAGAGCTGTAATGCTATAATGCTGTAATTCACAAGGCTAATTAACAGGGCACAGTTAGTGCAGTGGAGGAGCACCAAGGAGACACGATAGCAGGCTTTGCTTTCACTCAGACCTTGGAGAGTGTGAGGCGAGACCTTTAGACAGGCTAATGATAGGAAAAAACGCACTTAACTGTCTGCTACATGAGTGCAGATCTCATAATCCCTAATCTATTGAGCGTATCCCTGTAATGGCTACTACCGCTGATGAATTAGCACTATAGCATCTGTAGCGCTGTGCTAACGACTGCTTTTCAGGTGCCATATAGACTTACTGCTTCATAGAACATACGGCTCATCATCGTAAAAGAAGAACCTAATGAAATGCTGCTCTGTGCAGTTAGATCAGGCTTCATTTCCAATACTATTTTTAACAAGCTCTTTGTGAAGAGATTTCTATATTTACTCTATTTTGGGGGATTTTCCCCTCATTTGATCCTAATTTAGCTTGTTCAATTTTCTTTTCACTAGCTAGTTCTCTCCACATAACTGCCACCAGATTAGGACAGCATAGGGTCCGATTATTTTTCTTAATGGCTAAGAAACCATTGAAATGGCATAGGAAGCCATTACAAGGAGCTATAAATATGCACAAATGTGCAGTTTGGAAACACATCCATGTCCTCCTGCTGTCCTGAATAGCTACACAGCTAGTTAATTAGCTTGCAGGGTGGATAACATTACCATTTCAGTAATTATTTGGGTTGGCTGATCCAAGATGGCGGCGCAGCAGTAGCACGCAGCAGCCACTCCGGATCCAAAATGGTGCTATTTAGACGACGTCGCAAACGGTGCTCGAGGAAGTGGAAGCGCGGAAAGCAGGTGGGCATCCATGCTAGGCTAAAGACAAACCCTCCATTATGCTGTCCAACGTTTGCTCACTGGACACTAAACTGGACTACATTCGACTCCAGCAAACCACACGACGAGAGTTCAGAAACTGCTGCTTCTTTGTTTTCATGGAGACGTAGCTTATCGACAGAGTTCCAGATGCCCCCATTCAGCTAGCCGGGTTCACCTCATTTTGTGCCGACAGAAATGCAGCTCTGTGCGGTAAGACTCGCGGTGTGTGTCTACATCCAGATAGAATTTTGCAAGAACTCTGTGCTTCTTTCTAGTTACTGTTCATCGCTAGTGGAGTTTGTGACTGTTAGATGCAGGCCATTTTATTTACCACATGAATTCGCCACCGCTTTCATTTTCGAGGCTCTATGTGAACTCTATGGGGCTATTAGCGATCTGCAGAATGCTCACCCGATGGACTGTTTATTATCACTGGAGATTTCAATCATGCGAATCTCAAAATGGTGCTTCCTAAATTTCATCAGCATGTGGACTTTGCAACAAGGGGCACGAACACGCTGGATCTTGTTTACACAAACATTCCTGGCACGTATCATGGGACCGCTCGTCAGATGCTCTAAACCGGTTCTGAAACAGGTTAAAACCTGGCCAGCAGGAGCCATCTCTGCTCTTGAGGACTGTTTTGAGTGCACTGACCGTTTCCAAGACCATCACCACACGCTCAAACCAGAAGCCGTGGATGACTACAAAAGCGTGTGCTCTCCTGAAGTCGAGAGACTCCGCCTTCAGAGCTGGGGACAAGACGGCCCTAAAAACAGCTAGGGCCAAACTGTCCTGGAGGCGAAGTGCGCACACGCCCAGAGAATCCATGGCCACTTTCAGGACAACTGAGACGCCCGGCGCATGTGGCAGCACACCTCCCTCTGCAACTGGATCCTGGACTTCCTGACTGGGAGACCTCAGTCAGTCCGGATCGGGAACAGCATCTCCAGCACCACCACACTGAGCACTGGGGCCCCTCAGGGCTGTGTGCTCAGCTCACTGTTGTTCACTCTGCTGACTCATGACTGTGCAGCAATGCACAGTTCGAAACACGTCATGAAGTTCGCCGATGACACGACCATGGTGGGTCTCATCAGCAAGAATGACGAGTTAGCGTACAGAGAGGAGGTGCAACAACTAACAGCCTGGTGTAAAGACAACAACCTGTCTCTGAACGTTGACAACACTAAAGAGATGGTTGTTGATGGTTGTTGAGCACAGAGTGGCCATTCCCTACTGTTTATCGACGGATCCTCTGTGGAGATTCCTTGGTGTACATCTGGTGGAGAACTTCACCTGGTCACTCAACACCAGCTCCATCAGCAAGAAAGCCCAGCAGCATCTCTACTTCCTGCAGAGGCTGAGGAAAGCCCATCTCTCTTCCCCTATCCTGTTCTACAGAGGGACCATTGAGAGCATCCTGAGCAGCTGCATCACTGCCTGCTTTGGGAACTGCATGGTTTCGGATTGCAAGACCCTGCAGCGGATAGTGAGGACAGCTGAAAAAATCATTGGAGTCTCTCTCCCCTCTATCACGGACATCTACAACACACACTGCATCCTCAAAGCCAACAGCATTGTGGATGACCCCACACACCCCTCACACACACTCTTCACCCTCCTGCCCTCTGGAAAGAGGTACTGAAGCATTCGGCTCTATGTGTCTCGTCTTGTGTTGTTTTTGTTCTTCCTGTTTTTGCACTGTCTTGTCTTTGCAGTGTTTGCACCTGGTTGCACACTTTGCACTTTATGTAGCTAGGACAAACTTTCTGTTCCTAGCTGTGTCATTGCTCTGTTTGTAACTATATGTTGTATGTTGTTAATAAGCACCAGGTTCCTAGAAGTTGTTTCATTTCACTATGTACTGCGTCAGCTATATGTGGCTGAAATTACAATAAAAGCTTCTTGACTTGACTTGATTTGTATGATCTTTTTTTCAGGCAATTTATTAAACAATAGTCAATTTTCTTTTTTTTTTTTTTTTAGCAATTAGCAACATTGATGGCCTTGATGTAGCTAGCTACACCATCTCTATATGACAGCTACACCATCTCTATATGACAGCTACACCATCTCTATATGACAGCTACACTATATTGGCAAAATTTTTGGGACACCCCTCTAAATCATTGAATTCAGATGTTGTTTTTCAGGGGTTGGGCTCGGCCCCTTAGTTCCAGTGAAAGGAACTCTTAATGTTTCAGCATACCAAGACATTTTGGACAATTTCATGCTCCCTATTTTGTGGGAACAGTTTGGGGATGACCCCTTCCTGTTCCAACATGACTGCACACCAGTGACCAAAGCAAGGTCCATAAAGACATGGATGAGTGAGTTTGGTGTGGAGGAACTTGACTGGCCTGCACAGAGTCTTGACCTCAACCCCATAGAACACCTTTGGGATGAATTAGAGTCACCTTCTCGTCCAACATCAGTGCCTGACCTCACAAATGCTCTTCTAGAGGAACGGTCAAAAATTCCCATGAACACATTCCTAAACCTTGTGGAAAGCCTTCCCAGAAGAGTTGAAGCTGTTATAGCTGCAAATGTGTGACAACTCATATTACATTCATGCATGTAAAGGCAGATGCCCCAAAACTTTTGGCAATATAGTGTAGTTTAACACGGTAGAACATTCTGTTGCTAGTTTTATAGCATGGCGGTAAAATTGTGACTGATCAGATATAGAGCAAACTAGTTATGCTCAAACTAAATAAGACGCTAATCAGTAAGAAAAATGGTTGTTTGAAGGACGTTACATGCTAGGCTTCATATTAGCTTCACAGGATTAGATTAGCAATGCAAGGAAACCTCTGAGACTCATTACTGAGCTTTAGTTTTAAGCTTACGGTTTAATAAGAGATTTCCTGTACATGACAGGAAAAATGAAGTTTTTCTCAGATGGATAACCCTACCTAAGTACCCTTCAGGATGCTAGTTCTGTTCTTCAATAGATTCTTCTTCAGTTCTGTTCTTCAACAGAGAAAAGGTTTTTTTAGACACAAGCAGCAAGCAGAGACAAGCATGCCCTTCATCTGGACTGCTGAGGAACCCTGCTGTGAAGGCCCATGCTCTCCCACAGCGCACCAGTTACATACGGCTGCTGGTTGGGAAGAAGCAGGTTGCCAGATCTGCTAATTTGAGCTCTTTGTAGGGGGGAACTTTCTGCTTGTTAACGCTGTACCTGGAGCTGGCAGGAGGGCAGGGTAGCCTATCTTCTGGAACAAATACTGTACATCAATGAATCACAAGCTACACAAGCTGAATGCTAAAATCCGGCATACTATCTATTGCTGTTTACGGCTGAACGGAAGAGCTTTGCGAGCTGCAGGGTGGATGTGAAGCGGGGAGAGAGGGCAACTAATTAGCAGGGTGTTCTCAGGGGCAGCCTAGGCCTGTGCCATGTGGAGTGTGTGATGACTGAGGATAACTTCAAGGGTCAGAATCTCCCTTGAGGAACACGGTTAATTATAGAGCAGAGGGAAGAAAGGCAGTTGTTAATCTGGTGCCATGCTGGCATGTAAAAAACACAGGGGACTCACATGACTCAGTATGACCAGTATGTTTATCTTCTTTCATCCTCGGCTTTTTAGAGTCGTTTCAGTGTGGTGAGACGTCGAAAGAACAACGAAGATCCTCCGGAATATCAAAATATCAAAAACCAGCCAATCAAATTAGCCTAGCCGCCATTTTTGCAGCACTTACACTACAGAACTAGAGTAAAAAAATACCTAGATCAGATGGTTAGTAGACAGAAGGTTGCTAAATTCATTTCGTAGCCAATCAGAGAGCTCGATTTACCACACAGGACATCCGCTTCGTGCATCAAAGCCATTATTATAAACCACACAGATCTAGTATTTTCCCCAGGAAGTGGAGAAGTGGGTGTTGCCATGGTGGCAGAAAGCATCACCCAGAATCAAAGTGGCCTTGCCATGGTGAGGTTGCCACGGCGATCTTTTCCTGTAGTGTACACGCTGTTGATGGATGTGTGGCGTTTAAATGGAGCGAGAGCTGAGCAGGCCTAGAGGACAAAACCAGCATGGGAATGTACACAGCGCGGCAGGGCAGAGGTCGTGGCATACACACACACACACACACACACACACACACACACACACACACACACACACACATTGCTAAACCTGCTCTAAGACACCTCAGCTATTAAATCTCTCTCTGTCACACAGCCCCCTACACCAGCATGATTAATGTTATTAATGCACAATAGGCTTGTTCAAAAGTCTAAGAAACATATTTCAGTGTTTAACAATAAACTTATTCCTCAAGTCTAAAATATTTAACCTTCATTCCTTAAGACTTTTATCTTTATTATCTAAATAGAGGATAAAATTTTAATTAGCATGTCTAAAAAATGTACAGAAAATTAAATCCCCCTGTAATATACAAGCTATGCATCGTTCCCTGTACAACACAGCAGAGATGAAAGCGCCTGTCTTTTATAATAAGGTTAGCATGACAGGAGTGTGTGTGTGTGTGAGGGTGGGGGGGTGGGGGGGGTGGGGGGGGGGGCTTATTCTCATCTCACACCACAAAAAGCCATCTCATCCCCAACTCCAGACTGTTTTTGCTTTAAAATACAGCAGAGAGCCATGGTGTGTGTATCCTGCACAGACCCATCGACTACATGGAAGCACATTTAGCATTGCCCTAGCAGGGTGCTAAGTGGACTTGAAAGGAAGAACCCCATCCTCGCTTTAGAGATCCGGCTTTAAAACTCTTGTAGGGTTTTTTTTTTGAAGTTGAAACTTCCTGCTCCTGCTGCGTTAAAGCTTAGCAAGTCTACCTGAGCCAGAACACGGCTAACTATCTGTCGCTCATTCCCGAGCGCTCTCGCCTTTGCTCGGGGCTGGAACGAGAGTGAGAGCGAAGAGGTCGTTTTTTTGCGGCAGGTGAGGAAAAGGCAGCCCTAATTGGATTTCAGAAGCAGAACAAAATGAAGCGCTCTTTCATCGTGTGTCGAAGTTGGGAGTCACGTTCAGCAGCGTGTGGAGCTTCACGCAGCCTTGGAACTGCACGCTGCCCAGCCTCAAAGCAGAGTGTGTGGGTGTGTGTGTGTGTGAGTGTGTGCGAGCGTGTATACTGCTGTCACACAGCTTTCCTGCATGCTGAGAAATACAAAACGAGCTGCCTGTCATCCTCACGTACAGGCTCTCTGATCCACAGAGCTGGCTCACACACACACACACACACACACACACACACACACACACACACACACACACACACAGAGTCTGGTTCTGTCATAGGTATAAGGATCTCAGTGGTTAAGATTTGAGCTTGCGTCCATGTGATTGTGAATTTAATGCCAATTCTGAATCCTGCAACTTTCCTCGATTATTTCATCAGGAACTTAGCGCATTATGTGGAAACATGACCAAAAATAAATAATAAATTCCAACACAAAGCTTACTGCTAGCAGAACGCCTCGTCACGTCAGGGTTAAATCACGAGAAAAGAAACACGCTAATTAAATTTGAATATCATTTAACTTGAGCTAGCATAGGGGAAACGTTGCATATGCTGGCGTAAACATGATCAAAATGATTTCTTTTATATTAATGGACTTAACTACACTAATTTGCCAAAAGTTTTGGGACACCCCTCCAAGTCATTGAATTCAGGTGTTGTTTTTCAGGGGTTGGGCTCCACCCCTTAGTTCCAGTGAAAGGAACTCTTAATGCTTTAGCATACCAAGACATTTTGGACAATTTCATGCTCCCAACTTTGTGGGAACAGTTTGGGGATGACCCCTTCCTGTTCCAACATGACTGCACACCAGTGCACAAAGCAAGCTCCATAAAGACATGGATGAGTGAGTTTGGTGTGGAGGAACTTGACTGGCCTGCACAGAGTCCTGACCTCAACCCCATAGAACACCTTTGGGATGAATTAGAGTGGAGACTGCGAGCCAGACCTTCTCGTCCAACATCAGTGCCTGACCTCACAAATGTGCTTCTAGAGGAACGGTCAAACATTCCCATAACACACTCCTAAACCTTGTGGAACTCCATATTACATTCATGTGCATGTAAAGGCAGACATCCCAGAACTTTTGGCAGTATAGTGTAGCTTGCTAAATATTATTAAATTTATCAGGTCATGATGCAGAATCAGAATGAAGAAAGCACTTAATACGTACAACAGATTTATAATCCTCGTGATCCTGAGCTTGTATCGGTATATTCCGCAGCTCTCACATGAACCGGTGATTATGATATATGTCTTGTGGTAATTATGATGAGAGGAGAGAGCAGGGAGATCAAAGATCATCCAAAAAACCTCGCTGTTATATTTCAAGTGGGTCAGGATGCATTATTGCAGCACTTCCTGGCGTGTGTGTGAGTGTGTGTGTGTGTGTGTGTGTGTGTGAATAGAGGTCCAGGTCAGATAAATATTAGACATCTGGGATGCAGGGACAGAAGAGACGTGTTATTGATGCTCAATCTCTGAAAGCCAAGGTCTAGGCCATGAATCCAGCGTCCAGCAGCACTCTCATCAATTACCACGCAAAAGATAAGCTGAGAGAGAAGAGAAAAAAAATGTGGCCTGGATTAAAAGACTCCAGTGCTCGCTCCTCCTCCTCCTCCATCTCCTCCTCCCCCTGCTTTCATCCCTCGCTTCTTCACTCTCTGTCCTGGAGCTGCTCATGCCTGGCTGAACAGAAGAGCAGTACAGAGACGAGAGGAAAACAGAGCGATGCTCGAAACGCCTCAGATCTCGTAAAGGAATTAAATCCCAAAGTGGAAGTCGGAGGTAGAAAGGATGGTATGGATCCAACAGATTTCAGCCGAGCCGAGCCGGTCCGACACACGCAGAGCGTTTACATCAACAATAAACCCACTACCATTTAAACAATACCTCAGTATTAACCTCCAACCTAAACAGCAGACGCTTCCACTCCTCCATCTTAAAAGAGAAAAGCTCCTTTAAATGTCAAAGAAAAATCATTATCAGCTTCCCGATGAACATACTGATGAACTTCTTTATCCGTTCATCGAAATCATTCGGATCAGACCTCTATATACAGCAGGGTCCGAAGGTCCAATTCAATACAACAATTTTCATGAGAAATTTATTTCTGATTTCAATATTAAGCGGAAAGTGGAAGATTATCCATTAAGGAATTAAACGTCATTTCCTGACGTAAATGTTTAAGTGATATTTCTTAAGAGTGTCATGAAATCTGTGCCGCTGAAAATTACGATAAAATTTTTTATTTAAATTCTATTTTTTGGCCAAGGGGATCTCCATTTCATTCAACACGAATACAAACTTCTGTAAATTATTCTAAATTTCTCTAAATTATGTAAATTATTAATATTTTATCATTGACTCACATTCCTAACATGCTGTACATCATCAGCTGGGAGATTTTTTTGTATTTTAATTGTAGAAATTTGGTGAAAATATCTAAAAATGTATTATTAAATTGTTTTATTTTATTATTTTATTAAAATTTATTATTAAATTTTAAAAAATTATTATTAAATTTGCTTATTAAATACATTTTTTTTCCTCTATACGTAATATAGAGTATTTAGTGAACAAAATTAAAGCAAACTAATTAAACACTTTAGATATTTATGGTTTATTGGTGCCAACGTTGTAGAGATATCTCTCTATCGATACATAGCAGGGTCCAAAGGTCTGATTTAATACAATCATTTTTATGAGAAGATCTGAAATATTACCATGAGTTTCAGAGATTTTTATTATTCTTTTCCTCTCATTTTTGCATTAATTTGGTAGATCTGGCACAGAATCCACAACCTGATCCATTTTAGATCAAATCCATCAGCGTGTCGTCTGATTGCATGCTTCAGCAGAAGAGATTAGACATGAGGAACATCTGATCTATATCATTTGCTTATGTTGAAATACGGAGCTAGAAATGGTGCAGAATCTTGAACGTTAATGAAAGATATTTGAAGATGTATGTATTTATTTATTCATTTATTTATTCATTCATTCATTCATTCATTTAGTTATTTATTTATTTATATATTTTTTATTTAAAGATTTCAAATCTTTTTGTTTATTTCTAAAAAAAATTATTTCTTATTTATTTATTTTTTTAATTTATTTATTCATTCATTTATTTTTTTTTATTCATTTATTTTTATTTAAAGACTTCAAACCTTTTTGTTTATTTCTAAAAAGATTTATTTATTCATTCATTGATTCATTAATTTTTTAAATCTTTTTATTTAAAGACTTCAAACCTTTCTGTTTATTTCTAAAAAGATTTATTTTTTCATTCATTCATTTATTTTTTAAAAAATTCATTTATTTTTTATTTAAAGACTTCAAACCTTTCTGTTTATTTCTAAAAAGATTTATTTATTTTTTCATTCATTCATTTATTTTTTAAAAAATTCATTTATTTTTTATTTAAAGACTTCAAACCTTTTTGTTTATTTCTAAAAAGATTTATTTATTCATTCATTGATTCATTAATTTTTTAAATCTTTTTATTTAAAGACTTCAAACCTTTCTGTTTATTTCTAAAAAGATTTATTTTTTCATTCATTCATTTATTTTTTAAAAAATTCATTTATTTTTTATTTAAAGACTTCAAACCTTTCTGTTTATTTCTAAAAAGATTTATTTATTTTTTCATTCATTCATTTATTTTAAAAAAAAATTCATTTATTTTTTATTTAAAGACTTCAAACCTTTTCGTTTATTTCTAAAAAGATTTATTTTTGATATGTGATCTTCCTTAATCAACAAAATCTTCCTTTTTGTACCTTTTTTTCAGCTATGAAAAAAAAAAAAACAGGAGAAGTGATGGTCTGACCCACCCTGACATTCGGGGTCACTGACCACTCCAGGTCAAGGGGCTTAGACGTCTGACTGGACTCCAGGGTTAGGTAAAGGTCAAGAGGTCGCGTGCAAGCCTATAAACACCGCGAGTCACATCCATAATGATCAGACAGCGAGAAGCTTTGATAGTACGTAACCTCTGACCTCCGGCGCCATGACAACCTGACAGAATGTGCTCGCTGTGCAGACGTCGAAAAAAAAAAACTGGGAGAGAAATGATCGAGCGAAAAGAAGCGCTATAAATAAAACAGCTGCTGGTTGTGAGTAAACAGCACATATTTCTCTCTGACCGCCTTTATCTATTCCAGGTGCCTTCACTTCTTCTTTTTCTACTCTCTCTCTCTCTCTCTCTCTCTCTCTCTCTCTCTCTCTCTCTCTCTCATATATGAGCTGAACTGAAACCAGAGTTATGAAGTTTTAAGAGGAATCCTGGGACATCGAAAAAACAAGAAAATACAAAAAATCTCCTCATTACCAGAACATATTACTACACAAAAAATCTATCTATCTATCTATCTATCTATCTATCTATCTATCTGTCTGTCTGTCTGTCTGTCTGTCTGTCTGTCTGTCTGTCTATCTATCTATCTACCTGTCTGTCTGTCTGTCTGTCTATCTATCTATCTATCTATCTATCTATCTATCTATCTATCTATCTATCTATCTATTTACCTGTCTGTCTGTCTGTCTGTCTGTCTATCTATCTATCTATCTATCTATTTACCTGTCTGTCTGTCTGTCTATCTATCTGTCTGTCTGTCTATCTATCTACCTGTCTGTCTGTCTGTCTGTCTGTCTATCTATCTATCTATCTATTTACCTGTCTGTCTGTCTGTCTATCTATCTATCTATCTATCTATCTATCTATCTATCTATCTATCTGTCTGTCTGTCTGTCTGTCTGTCTGTCTACCTGTCTGTCTGTCTGTCTGTCTATCTATCTATCTATCTATCTATCTATCTATCTATCTATTTACCTGTCTGTCTGTCTGTCTATCTATCTATCTATCTATTTACCTGTCTGTCTGTCTGTCTGTCTGTCTATCTATCTATCTATCTATCTATCTATCTATCTATCTATTTACCTGTCTGTTTGTCTGTCTGTCTGTCTATCTATCTATCTATCTATCTATCTATCTATCTATCTATCTATCTATCTATCTATCTATCTATCTATCTATCTCACTCCTTAACTCATTGAAGCTTCACAAAACTCGAACAATGCATTTGAACAGCACTTTACATTCAAACATATTTTTTCCCCGTCGATGCCATCATCATCATCATCATCATCATCATCATCATCATCATCATCATCATCGCCGCTATGACTACAACACGATGTGCATGGACTCCAAACTAATCTCATTACAATGTAATTGTCTTTCGCACCATTACAAGTGTTAGAGGCTGGGAATAAAAGGCCGGTCCCCGGCAGGGCCGCAGCCCCTCCATTATTTAATCAGGTCCACTCCTGGGAGCCGCACGCTGCCGCAGTGTATAATTGAGCAGGTGCTTGTTAACATGAAGAAGCTTTCTTCATTTCTTCTTTCTTTTTTAAAAACGTCACCACTGACAGCCTTGTAGAGAGCGATCGCTACCATCCCCCTGCTTTCTGAACAATCGCTGCAGCTCGAGTGTTCAATGAATCAAGAACAGGCACACTCACAACCATCTGATGTCATTTCCACCACATGGTGTTGATTCATTCTCTATAACGGCGGCTCTGACTGCGGCTGTAATGCCGTACAAATAACAAGTTTGTGTTTAGGCTTACGTTAATGCGCTTGTTGCTATGGTTACAACTCGTTCCCTTTATACAGCCAGTGGATTACGTGTGTATGATGTAAAGCTAATAATAAATAAATAAATAAATAAATAATGTAATGAATGTTTTTTAATTGCTTAATAGTAAAAAAATATTTTTTTCCATTTTTAAAAAATTCAAATAAATGTATAATTATATAAAAGATATAAGTTACAATTAAATTTCACTTTTGGACAAATTTGTTAGTATAATTTAAGGCTAATAAAAAATAAATAAATAAGGAGTGGAACCAATGTTTTTTTAATTAATAGTAAAAAAAAAAAAAAAAAAGAAATTTGTCCAATTTTTTAAAAATGAAAATAAATAAATAATATTTCGAATTTTGAAGTAAATTTAAATTGTGGACAAATTTGTGTGTGTAATTTAAGGCTAATAATAAATAAATAAATAATGAATGTTTTTTTAAATTACTTAATAGTAAAAAAAAGAGAAATTTGTACATTTTGAAAAAATATTTGAATTCAAATGAATATATAATATTTAAAAAATTGAGATAAATATAATTTTTGGACAAATTTACAGATTTACAGCAATAATTCTGATTTCTTAGGTAAAACAAATCGTAATTTTCTTAAGAAAACAAAACAAAAAACAAACAAACTAACAAACCAAAAAAACCTTAATTTTGGATTTTGGTCAATACTGTGTAAAATGTTTGTAAAGATAAAAATTTATGTTCAATGACAGTAAATCCTGTATAAGTGGTTTGGAGACGATTTATATTGTGGAGTCACAAATTCTTTTCAAGTCCAAATGAAATCAAAATACATTTGAAAATGACAGAAACGAAAGAAAAATGTTTTTTATCAAATGCATCAGAAACGTGAACAGGGAGGATCCCAGAGTATATCACATGTTTTTGTGGGATACGAAACGAAATAATTAATGCTCTGAATTGTCGTTATAGCTCGGCCGGCCCGGGCTGAGGGCTGAGAGTTAATGCAGCGTGAATTCAGAATAAGGTCAAGCTCAATGCTGGACGTGATCTGGTCTGTCTCGCACGTTCAAATGGTCCAGCCGCTCCTTTTCAGATTCCTGAGCACCCACCGAGCGAGAGGGATCAAGCATCGCAGCATCCTGTGGATATGAAAGAGAATCCATTCTTCTCTCTGCTCCTTTGTCTTTCCCTGACTGAGGGTATCCCCCCTCTCCGTCTCCGTGTCTCTGTGTCTCCGTCTCCCGAGTCTCAGTGAAGAGACAGGTGGCCCGTTCGGAGAGACGGGCATGCTGAAACGAGCCGTGCTGCCAGCGGGGGCGCCGTGCCAGCTGGCACAAATGCAGCTGACTTTCTGATCGGCAGGATGCTCTGGCACATATGTGCACACACGTACACACACCCGCCAACCCACTGCGACAGGCCTGTTACGCTCGCGCTCAAAGATGTACAGTTTACTTAGAAATGCGGCACGAGCTCAAGCGCGCATGCTAACACGCACAGAGTGTGTCAACAGATGCCATCTTTGAAGAATGTGCACAGTGAGATTACCATATGTCACTGAAAAGGCAAGACTTCGTGTCTTGGCTGGCAGCAGCTCATTCTGCTTTAGTGGGAAAGGACATGGAGGTGATTAGATATATACGGCAGGGGTCTCTCTCTTTCTCTCTCTCACACACACACACACACACACACACACACACACACACACACACACACACACACACACGGACACACACAGAGTAATGATGACAGTGCTTGTCAGCATGGCTGTTAGAGTGGCAACATGGGCATATGTGTGTGTGTGTGTGTGTGTGTGTATGTATGTGTGTGTATGCTCCTCTAGGGAAATCTCCAGCCGAACGACTGTAGTCTCTGCCTCAACTGTCCATTTAATCCTTATTAAAGAAATCTCCAGCAATTTTCACCTCAGCTCTATCCCATGGATCTGCGGGGTATGTGTGAAAACCACCAAAACTGTAAAACATGGAATTCCAAATATTTTTCTGACTGACAAACCTGGCAAAAAAATCTCCAGACTTCTCCAGAAATCTCCAAAACTCCAGACAAAACAGAATAATTTTCCATTTAAGAGAATTTTATTTAATTTTATTTTTTGGATTTATTTATTTAAATTTTATTACATTTTATTTATTTATTTATTTATTCATTTATTTATTTATTTATTTATTCAAATGAACAGTTTGTATTTAATTATGTAGTTATTTACTAAGCGCATGGCTGTTCTAATACAAAAAACAAGTAGCTAGCTATTTCTCACTAGATGCTAACTGCCTAGCATTGCTAGTTGATAAATAATCTAGCTAGCATTGCAACAACAACAACAAGAACAAAAACTATATCACTGCAGTATATAAAAATATATAAAAATGCCACCTTAAAATATCACAGAAAACCTAGCTAGCTGGTTAAATATAATATCTAGCTAGCTAACACTGCCAGAAAATGAGGTATAAAATGCACCTAGCTGATTAGCATAACACAGAAGGTTAGCTGTCATTCTAGAAGCTAATTAAGAAAAGATAAAATAGCTTGTCATTACTCTAAAAAATAAAACGAGGTGGAGCTAAACCTCACCTATATCACCTAGCTAGCTAGCTTAACATCCTGTATTACTTCACAGTCGGATATTTGGATAAATTCCATGAGAAAATACTCGCTAACATTTTCTCTCGTGTCTTTCTCATCCTCATCTTCACTAAAAGAGCAAGAGCTGTAGTTTTTGCGTTCTGTAGTAATTATTCATTCCCTGAGGGAACTAAATTAGCAGCTATAAAAGGATTTCTGAGGTATTTTTTCCTCAGGTTGGGGAAGATTTTTTGATATTTTTTATCATACATCCACTAGAGATGCATTGGGTGGAGATTAGCTTGGAAAATGCTGGAGCACTCCTTTAATCCCGCTCGCTTTGAGTTGACAAATTGATAGAAACAGGGTCTAATGGTGGCCACACCGCAGCGGCTGGCCAGGAGCAGAGCGCACAGCCCAGAGGATCATGGGTACATGGATGATTAATGAGCTGAACACAGTCTTGTGACTGGAGCTCTCCCCTGAGGGGAGGAGAGAACAACTCACACACACACACACACACACACACACACACACCTACAGTACTGCTTTGAAAGCACACACACCACACACTGCTGTTGTCCTCTGTGCTACACACACCAGGACTCGTCCTTTACAGCAGCTCTGTAACCACTCACAGATAAACGTTAAATATCTTCTATCCTTCTTTAGCGGATGGAAAAGACAAAAAAACAAACACAAATGTAATATAATCATTGATGAAATCATTCAAAATATCATTCATGAAAAGCCAAATCTGAAAAATGTTAGCAATACATTATATACAATTTTAAATCCCTTATTTATTGCAATCTTACACACACACACACACACACACTTTAACGAACGAAGTAACACTCAGTTGTTCGTACTGTATTAACGACTTCACAGAAATTGATCCAAAACAAATTAAACAAGACGTTCAATTAGGACATAAGTATTGGCACCCCGTACAAGGAGGAAGAGTTGCTACGCGTCTATGATAGTTGACTAGCTGCAAAGGCTAAGGGAGTGCGATTCTCAGGAGGTTAGCTCTTTCACCATTTAGCTGTCATTTATCATTTTCTTCATTCAATTTGCCTTTTATGGAGTGGGTGTGGCTAGATGTAAATCAGCTGTGTTGTAAACATGCCTGTGTGCAGGAACATATCATCTATAGCACAAGAGAAACACTAAAATTCCATAATTGTTCCAAACAGATTAAAAAAACAGCGTTAAATTACGTCACACTGGCCACAGAAACACAATTATTAAATGATTACAGCTTCTAAAATCAATTATTCTGACTATATAGAAAATATATACGTTTGTTAAACATTGTCATATTTTGAGGTTTGGCAATTTTAATGTTTTTTTATTTCTTTTTTTGAGTTTTATCGGTTACTTTTGATTGCTGTCATGGTTACGCCGACTATGATCATCACTACGATTCCCATCAGCCACTGTACCTCACTGTATCACGTCACAGGTTGTTGTTTCTAGTCTGTTTTTTTGTATGACTTTTGCCTTGAGATTTTATAAATAAAATTAAAAATGTCTTGTTTCAATTCAAAAATATGTTTTCTGTTTCGTTTGTTTAAACTAAAATCTAAATCTGTATTTTCTATCCATTGTCATCACAAATCCTGGACATGAACCTGATCGGTTAATCAGCTATAAACTAGCATTACGTCTTTACGCTAGCAAAAACTAGAATCATGGGAAATGGATCAATGCGTAATAAGCAAAATTTCATTCTCTGGTGTCAAAACTTGCAGTGGAGCTCAAAAGAAAAGATGTTTCTTTACTGATATGGTCCTTTTCAGATTTTTTTTTTTTTTTTTTTTTTTCTTCTTCCTGTTTCTTTATGTCGACATCCTTTTCTCTTTCTTCCTGTTTCTCTCCTTCCCTCAACCCTTAATCAATCCTCCTTTCTCCTTAGGTTTCTCGGCAGCTCCTCCCTTTTGTTTCACTCCTTCCTTCCTTTCCTTGTCCTTTCCCTGCGTCCAGTCGCTGTGTTTAGAAGGTGCTTAAGCTATCAGCGAGTGAGCGATGCTTCACATTTGTCATTCTCCTCAACACACACACACACACACACACACACACACACACCTCCATCAATCTGCAAATGCATACACAAGGCTAAACAGATAACCGCTACAAAATCAACATGCTCTCCCAGGTTTTATGTCTTCTCAGGTTTCCTCTGGGCAGACAGAGAGTCTGGGTGTGCATTCAGCCTGGTCGTGGACACCAAGTTCTCTGTGCTCTCTGTTTTTAAAAGCATTTAGCGTGGCCCCAGGTCTCCCCGAAAAACCCCTCTCCTCCCCACTGTGGCAGACGGCAGAGTTGTGTTTGACCTTTGATCCGCAGTCACTAATTACAGCGGGGTGGCGACAGTTCGAGTGCCTCGCCTCCAGCTTGCTCAAGCACATCATCTAATTGGAAGCTCTTTCACCCTCCACTGGCCCAGATTCCACTGACAATGGAGAGAACCCCCTCCTCTCCTCGCCCTCTTTTGCTAACTATGCTTCCCCATTCATTTACAGGGTGCTGCTTCTATGAACCTCTGCGCTGCAGGTTTGGACCCGAGTCATGAATTTGTGCTCTCGAAGACACACAATACGCTTGCTGTTCAAGTTAGTAAAACGCTGTTGCTAGGCAACCAGGAGACATTTGACTCCTGACCCTTGAGTAGATAATAACAAAAGCTAGCTAGTCTTTTATACAAACAAGAACCCTTTATGTACATTAACATGTACATTACAGCAGAGTGAAATTATATTGTTGCTTATCCCAGCTTTAGAGGGAATCCCAGTGCACAGGGTCAGCCATGGTGCAATGCCCCTGGAGCAGGGAGGGTTCAGGGCTTCGCTCAGGTGCCCAAAAGGGGCAGCTTAGCAGTGCTGGGGCTTAAACCCTTGACTTTCCGATCAACCTTAGCCTTAACCACTGTATGAACAACAGAAATGGGTCAAAATGATCCGACTTTACAATATTTTTCTCCGATGTGTTGCTAAGTTACCAAGAAAAGTCAGGATATGTCTACAGTTATCACGCTTAGCTTCAACCGTTTCAACCAGATTTCCATACTGAGAAACACCACATCACACCACAACATGTGCACATGAAGCTTTCAGAGATTTTTTAACTTTAAAGTGGTGAAGACCACAAGAGTGGGCTGCTTATGCGGAAACGTCTGTTACCCACTCGGCGGCCATTTTGGCATCGCTCCCGTGTAGTTATTTTCAGTCATACGATTTAGACGAGGTTCAGACTGTATACGCTTAAATGAGGAGAGACACGTATACCAGAAATGTATCGATGAGATGTTTCAAACACAGATTTGAAATCTTTTTCCACCAGTACACTGGTGTTCCAGTCCACCGAGGAATGGAGATGGATTTAAGGCACATTTTTAATCAGTATAAAGAAATTAATGATGTTCTGTCTGTGAGTCTGATCTAAAAAGAGTCTGTTGGCTTTTCTTGTGTTTTAGACGTGTGCTTTTCCCTCTGTTGGCTAACCTTACACAGAATTTTACACAAGCACTTGGAATGAACATGAACAAGCACTCGGAGCATCTCAGAGAGCAGAAATGGGTTCGATTTCAACGTTTATTTTGAAGATACAAACATCTGTGTGGGACCTATATACTTTTATATGAGCTTCATATTAACCACCACTGTGGAGTGAGACATGACGAAGACACTCAATCATCAACATGGACACAACATAACAGGAGCAAAGTCCATTATTTGACATCTGGGCAAAATATTTTTTGGAAGAAATGGTTGAAATAGTACAAAAAGCTTACTCCAGCATTTCTCAGTGTGATAGGCTAGGTGTTTTCTGGTAACATGGTGATTAGTTCTTTGTGCTGAAGAGGCAGGACTTAACAGTCACCACAGCTGCTGTATTACATATGCCCCAACCCTTCTGTACAAAGAACCAATCACACAGCTTCGTTCTTAGTTAAGCAGTGGCCTGTCTCTTCTCAAACCGGCTTTGTTTGAAATCAGAACAGGAAGTGGTCATGCCTGGGGTTTGACATCATTTAGTTGCCATAACAACAAGCAATTTTCCTGATTGGTATTAGCTAAGACATGAGGAAATATTCCACCTGAATAAGAAACTGTCCTGGCAAACTAAATAGTAACTATGCTGTCAATGCTAATGCTGCTGTTAGCAAAACTTTCTTAGAGATGCTATACATTCAGAATAAGTAGCTACAATATAAATATGATTATAAAGAAGTTAAAATCATGTGCTGTCTTGTTTGTATAGGTGCAGAATTCTCTCATGGATATTTGTCTTTTTAATACATAGCCAACATAGTAAACATAGAAAATGTGATTTTGTATACATTTGTGATTTTTTTTACATCTAATATCTTAAAAAGGTTTTACTTTGCCAGCAAGGTTTAGCAATAAATACAGATCTCCATCCTTTGTGAACCCAAAAAGCAAAATAAAAAAAAAAAAATAAATAAAAAAAAAAGCAACTAAAGCTCCTCAGGGCTCAATTTTAGGACCGTTAAATTTTTTTTAAGTTACATTTTTAATTTATTTTTCTTTTCCCACTTTTTTACCCCTGCTTTCTCCTAAACCCTCATTATATCTTACTATTTATTGTTTTCTGCCTAATTTCTTCCTCGTCTGTCTCTGTTTACGTAAAGGCGGGACAACCACAGAGCCGCATTCCGATCCCAGACACATCGTCTTCCTCGTTGTCGCTGTCCAGACCTCCTCCAGGACATAACATACACATACTCCCCTCATACACACCCCCAAAGGGACCATCACTTCCCTCCCCTGGCTCAGTGAGGTCAGAGGTCAAGCTTTAAATAACACATCAGAGTCTGCGCCCACCCCCGTGTCTCGCACATCCGACCCTATGACCTCTACATGTACACACACTCTGCACTATGCTACGACACGCATGTACTTAAAAGCGCAGTTGCTGTTTTTTCTTTTAAACAATACGTTCTGGAATATTCACGAAAATTTCCAGAAAAGAAGAGAGTACAGGATTCGATAGAGAGAGGTCAGCACTTTTGACCCTTCATGCTTTCAGACAGCTCGTCTGCTGTGTTGCCACATTCAGAGGCTGACCTGTGACCTCTGACCTTGCCCTGAGCTCCACCTGTACCAGCGTGAGCAGGTGGTGGATGCAAGACACGGGGAGATCAAAAGGTCAAGAGTGAGATGATCTTGACTCCGCCTTGGCCACGCCCCCTGAAGTCTGGAAAAGTCAACCTGCTTTGAACTGACAAGGAAAAAACGAGTGACCAAGCAGCAGCTGTTCAAGAGGTGACAAAATTAGTGGATGGACAGGTGGACGAAATACAAGCCTCCACACACACACACACACACACACACACACACACACACACACACACACACACACACACACAAACACACACAGCATGATAGGTACTCTAACTGATAAGTCAGGTATGACAGCTTGTCTTTAAATTTACCCAAGCAACAAATTCATAAGATTTCTTTTATCCCATTGCTAACAATTCATAAAAAAAATCACTTTATGATTTATTTAGACTTTTTTCCCCAGAATAAATGATGCTACATTTATAATGCGTCTTAAATTCCGTCGCCACAGTCCTGAACCAAATACCTCTATCGACAGCTCTAATTAAGCTGAAAGTTCGAGGTTGCCAGGTTGTTCATTAATTCCTTATCTGTATCATAAATCACTTTTATACCGTTATCTTTTATTAGTGCTATAAAACTCAATAAAAAATCTGCTACGTATTCTGATACAAACCCAATAACAAGCCCGTGAGCAGCCACCTTGAAGAACATTTTCTAATCGGTATTTAACGCTCTGATTAACGCACTTGTTCGAATACAGTATCGTTTCTGTCATAACAGCAAACACAGGGAACACACCCCACATTGTTTAACACTAAAAAATATATTTAAAAAAACTGATGAAGAACATCAAATTGTTGCTCTGGTGAAGTTTTCTGTGAAGAAATATTGATTTATATCTCAACATTAGCATTAGCAATGTCACCAAGCATGTGTAATATTAAGGTATGAAAAGATTTGCCTTCTGTACGTCATATTAATCTGGACAGTTTTCATCATAGGCTGCTTTCAGTCACATTCTTTTAATATGGTGGCTTACAAGGCAGATCACAGACCTTTCGCTGGCTCGCATATATGTTTGCGAAATCACTGACATCGCATCAACAATGCACTTTTATACATTTCACTCTCGTCCTCTGACCCTTTCACAAACCCTCCACTATCCTTTTATCTCTCGCTCACTTTTCCCTCTCTTTCTCACCCCTTCATGGAGGAGCATCCATTATGCATGCCTCATGCACCGTCTCTTTACACGGGTCAGGACTATCTCTATCACTGACACTTTCTGGGGGGTGGGGTGGGGGGAAGTCACATACCAGCCCCTGAACTGGATAAGGAATCCTCCCCTGTTCTTCCATCGCTCTTATTCCGCTCCTCTTCCTCTTCCTCCTCCTCCTCCTTTTACGACATTCACCACCATCACCTCAACCTTTTCTTTATCGTATTTAGAGATAATGGGAATAGAAGCAAAGGATTAAGCATGAAAAACTGAGACAGAAGGGATTAAAAATAAATTTGCTTTTTCCGCTGTTAATCCCTGCTGCTCTGTGTTGTAGTGTTTATGCATTCCTCATTGGACATGTTTCCCAAAGGCGGATCTAAAGAGTGGTACAAGGTAGTGTAGGGTGGAACAGAGTGGGGCAGGGTAGTGCAGGGTAGAACAGGGTGGAATAGAGTGGGGCAGGGTCGGAACAGGGTGGTGCAGGGTAAAACAGGGTGGTGCAGGGTAAAAAAGGGTGGAACAGAGTGGGGCAGTGTAGATCAGGGTGGTACAGAGTGTGGCAGGGTGGAAGAGGGTGGTGCAGGGTAGAACAGGGTGGTACAGAGTGGGGCAGGGTGGAACAGGCTGGTACAGAGTGGGGCAGGGTGGAACAGGGTGGTGTAGGGTAGAACAGGGTGGAACAGAGTGGGGCAGGGTGGAACAGGGTGGTGTAGGGTAGAACAGGGTGGAACAGAGTGGGGCAGGGTGGAACAGGGTGGAACAGAGTGGTGTGCAGAGTAAAAATGGTGGTACAGGGTGGTGCAGGGTGGAAAAGGGTGGGGAAGGGTAGAACAGGCTTGGGAGGAGTAGAAAAGTGTGGGGCAGGATGAAACAGGGTGGTGTGGTGTGGAAAAGGGTGGGGCAGGGTAGAACAGGGTTGGAAGGGGTAGAACAATGTGGGGCAGGGTGACAGAGGCTGGTGCAGGGTGGCACAGAGTGGAACAGGGTGGGACAGGGTAGAATAAGGTGTGGCAGGGTGGAAGAAGGTGGTGGAAGAAGGTGATGCAGTGTGGCGCAGGGTGGAACAGGGTGGTACAGGCTGGTGAAGAGTGGAACAGAGTGGTACAGGGTAGTGCAGGTTGGTGAAGTCTGGAACAGGGTGGGGCAGGGTAGAACAGGGTGGTACAGGGTGGTGCAGGATAGAATAGGGTTGGGCAAAGTGGAAGAAGGTTGTGCAGGTTGGCACAGGGTGGGGCAGGGGGGTGTAGGGTAGAACAGAGTGGGGCAGGGTAGAAAAGGGTGGTGCAGGGTGATGCAAGGTGGTGCAAGGTAGTGTAATGTGGTACAAAGTGGTACAGTATCTACCCACTTCTTCCCTCCTTCCCTACTGCCTGTCATCCCAAACATCAGCCTCCTTCTTCAACTATGACAACAGTTAATCCCAGATCTGTCCTCTTTAGCTTGACTTTTATCGTGTTCTCATCCTGTTTCTCTTCTCAGATCTGTTACCTTTAAGGATTAAAGATTATCCTTTTACTCTCTCTGTGTGTGTGTGTGTGTGTGTGTGTGTGTGTGTGTGTGTTTTATACAGCTACCAGAGTAAAGCTTGACCCTGTAATCAGTGTGAGCAGAAACAGAGGAGGACTTCTTTGGCAGTTACAGGTCAGAGGTCATGGTGAGTCAGCCATTATCCACTCCATCGGACACATTCCTCGGCTTTATGCCCAGAGAGGTATTTTATGGACCCACACACATACACACTCTCTCTCTCTCTCTCTCTCTCTCTCTCTCTCTCTCTCTCTCTCTCTCTCTCTCTCTCTCTCTCTCTCTCTCTCTCTCCTCTCTCTCTCTCTCTCTCTCACACACACACACACAAAACTGGCACCTCTGTTGCGTAGGAAAGGTGGAATGTGGGGGAAAATGGACAGGCACTGGTTCAAGTCCAGGATGTATGTGAGGAATGAGTGAGTGCTGAGATTTTGCTGAGTAAATATCACCTGCTCTGAGTCATCATGGCTGATTCAAACACCGAATCCAACACCAAGCCCTCCTTCTCTAGTCATCATGCTGCTCTCCGGAACCACTGTTTCTGGATTAGGGTTTGCATTCCAGCACAGCAAACGTGGAGGAGGCATTCATTTACCTTTTTTTCTTTGTGCTTTGAGCCGGTTTTGCCGTTTGATATTAGAAACATGTACACAAAAACACACCCACGTTTTTGACTTGCCACTGGTGTGAAAACAAATATATATCACACAAATGTTGTGCTTTTTTTTAAGTCGTGCCATGTTACCTCTGCTGAGAAGAAATACAATGATTTAAAAATTAAAGAACTAAAAAGGCAAGACTTTTAAGTGGAAACACTTCCTGCTTCTGAGTCAGTTTTATATTCCTGAGCTGTAGTTACAGGAAGATTTCTAGTTCCTGCTTCTGGGTCAGTATTTCCTTGGATGTAGTTCCAGGAACATTTCTACTTCCTGCTCCTGGGTCAGTACTTCCTGAGTTGTAGTTCCAGAAACATTTCTACTTCCTGCTCCTGGGTCAGTATTTCCTTGGATGTAGTTCCAGGAACATTTCTACTTTCTGCTCCTGGGTCAGTACTTCCTGAGTTGTAGTTCCAGAAACATTTCTACTTCCTGCTCCTGGGTCAGTACTTCCTGAGTTGTAGTTCCAGAAACATTTCTACTTCCTGCTCCTGGGTCAGTACTTCCTGAGTTGTAGTTCCAGGAACATTTCTACTTCCTGCTCCTGGGTCAGTACTTCCTGAGTTGTAGTTCCAGAAACATTTCTACTTCCTGCTCCTGGGTCAGTACTTCCTGAGTTGTAGTTCCAGAAACATTTCTACTTCCTGCTCCTGGGTCAGTACTTCCTGAGTTGTAGTTCCAGGAACATTTCTACTTCCTGCTCCTGGGTCAGTACTTCCTGAGTTGTAGTTCCAGAAACATTTCTACTTCCTGCTCCTGGGTCACTACTTCCTGAGTTGTAGTTCCAGAAACATTATTACTACCTATTTCTGGGTCAGTAATTCCTGAGTTTTAGTTCCAGGAACATTTTTACTTCCTGCTCCTGGGTCAGTACTTCCACAGTTGTAGTTCCAGGAACATTTCTACTTCCTACTCCTGGGTCAGTACTTTTTTTTTACTGGGTTGTAGATCTTGGAACATTTACTTCTTGCTCCTGGGTTATAGTTTCTAGACCATTTGTACTCCCTGCTCCTGAGTCAATAATTTTCCTCTTGTGTTGTAGATCTGGAGCATTTTTGCTTCCTTCTTTCAAGTCAGAACTTTTCTATACATCAGGAACTACAGGGGCGGAGCTTTCTGTTCTGAACCTAGCAGATTGGTTGAGTCTTAGCATCTTTCATGTTTGTTGTGCTTTGTTGTAACCAGCCATGAACTCTGGAGTTCTTCTTCAGGAGAGGTTCCTGAACGTCGCTACCATTGATATGACATCAAGAGTAAAGCAAGCTTGAAAGACAGAGCTTAAGCTGCTTACTCCTGGATATAATTTATCTCCAAATTCAGAATTCAGGCTGAAATGTGGAGGCTTGGATGAAAATTAAAGAATCTAGTGATGACTAGAACATGGAAACTACTTGGCAACCCCACATTCCTGAGATAGAAGGTACAAACATGGGAGGATAACAAAAAAAACCTCTTTCTTTTTTTACCCTGGCCTTGTAGCCTCTAGCCTTCCCCTGTCCTTTTCTTATTCCTTCTATCCCCTCTTAATGCACAGTTGCCAACAGGGTCAGGAACCTGGGATGAGTGGAACTCATTATGGAGTCCCCTCATTTCCATTCAGAGCGGGAGCCTCAGAGGAACAGGGACGAGGAGCTGCATTCAGCACAACACAGCAGCGTGAAAGACTGATGGCACACAGACACAGCCCCTAATATCACGCTAGAGAAAGTAATGGAAACGAAGAGATTGTGAGAGAGAGAGAGAGAGAGAGAGAGAGAGAGAGAGAGAGAGAGAGAGAGAGACATGTCTGCTATCATCAGCAAAACATTTAATAAACATGAGCTCCGGTCCATCAGCACGCAGGGACCAGCTAAGAGGTTATGCAAATCTAACAGCATCCTAGAAGAATGGGATGAAGAGGAGACGGGATGGAAAACAAGAAATGAAAGCGCTGGAGGAATGAATTAAGAGCGTAGGAGGAAATAAAAAGGAATATAGCGAGACAGGAGACGCACATGTACTGAAAGCTCTCTCAAGGTTTAGATTTGTGATGTTATACTAAAAGCCTATGACCACACACACACACACACACACACACACACATCCTGGTTGATCCCTGAGTCAACAAGGTCAGAGGTTTAGCTTAAATTCACAAAATCACAAACCTGACACGCTGATTAGCATAAACTAACTCCCACTTAACTAGTTACTAATTCCCAGTTAACTAGCTAAACAAAATCAGCTCCACTGGAGGTAACATTCCTTAGCAACCGTTACTAGCATCATTTATTTATTAAGCTACAGTGATGTACACTACACTAGCTGTGCTGATGCTAACACATGATCATGTTGTGCTATTGTGGCTCCCTGATTGAATTTAATTCAATTCCAATCACGAGAGGCAGAGAGAGAAAGAGAGAGCGAAAGAGAGAGAGAGAGAGAGAGATAGAGAAAGAGAGAGCGAAAGAGAGAGAGAGACAGAGAGAGATAGAGAGAGAGAGAGAGAGAGAGAGAGAGATAGAGAGAGAAAAAGAGAGAGAGAGAGTGGACAGGTTCTTGTCTCACATGGCATTGTGGGTAATCTACTGTAGGAACCCTTGAGTGATGATGATGGTGATGATGATGAGGAAAAGTTTTTAATTTTTAAAAGCCATCGGTTCATTAAATTTCGAAGCATCCTTCCGAGCCCAAGTCCATGCCATCGTTTTTATCCTCCGGTCTTTTGTCCATGGCCGTGAATTTCCAAACCGCTTAGTTTCAAACCAAAACTGCCGAGAAATTCTCCTTTGGAATGTGCACATGTGACTTTTCCCCAGCGAAGTAGCACATTTGTTCGCGACTAATTATATTTTTAAACTATTGGCTGCCATCTGTTTGCTAACGTTTGGAAGGAAATGTAAATGGGAACGCGACTGAGGAAACATTGAGAGCAACGTTTGGATTGATAAGCGACACAAGATTGTGTTTGCGCGTGCTTGTGTGGGTGTAAGTGTGACATTCGCACATTTTGGATGACAAACACACAGATTTGAGGGCCCAGGTGTGTGTGCAGCAGAGTGTCTGTCTCACAGGACGGCTGTGTCTGTCTTCAGTGCTGTAGCGACACACACACACACACACACACACACACACACACACACACACACAGCTCCTCCTGTCTGATTACACACTCTGTCTGGTCCACCATGTTGCCTGAGTCGACGCCAGGCTGCACTGAGGCCTCCATCCTGGCTGGAGTTCAGCAGACCCTCTTGTTCCACCTGCTGCCCCCTCGTGGGGTCTCTTACATACTTTCCATATTTTCCACCGAGGTTCCTTGACGTTTTGTCATGGCACCGCAATGATGCTTTAGTAATTAGTTATTAGCTTAAGTCAAACATGTGAAGCTTGCGCTTGACCAATCAGCATCATGCTATACAGCAAGCTCCGCCTTAAACATGTCTAAATATGGAAAGTATATACCGTGGAACCATGGTCCAGAAAACATTCCTTGGTTTCTATTAAAGCTCCTGTATTGGAGATTAGAGACCTAAGAATGTTTCGGGGTTCCAGACAAGTTCAAAAATGGAAATGTTCCTGAAGCTGCTGTTATTATGAAAAGGTTCCTGGAGTAAAAATGGACCTAAAGTTCCTAGGTTCCAGAAAAAGTCTAATGTTTAAAATATTCCTGTTTTCCATTAAAGATTTCTGTCAGTTTTTTAGTTTTTCTGTGGTTCCTTTGCTAAAAATGGCTCTGACTTCATGGGTTCCTACATGTTCCTGTTAAAAATATGTGCCTCATTTATAACATGGAAATGTGCTTAACATTTCTGAAAATGTTCCTGGGTTCCTGAAACTTTCTCGAACTCCTGGTTCTCCTTTGTGTTCTTTCATGGGTTCCTTCTTGTTTTTTTATTTATTTATTTTTTTTTTTATGGGTTCCTCATTTTTATTTCACTGGTTCCTCAATTTGAAAGTATGCGTAAATTTCTTAGGCCCCTGGAAATTTTCAGAGGTTCCTTAAAAACGTTTTCAGAAAAGGTCAATGTGATGGGTCCTGAAAATGTTCCTGGGTTCCATAAAAGAATCATGAGTTCTTGAAAAGGTTCCTGTTCTAGAAAAGTGGCTATATTCTCATATTGCTTATTAATGCGTACCGTTGACCTAAGAAGAAAAATAATCAGCTCAGCACCAACAAAGGAGCCCCCCCACTACCACTCACAGACCACACACACACACACACACACACACACAATACAGGTCAAAAGAGGTCCATCTCAGCAAGACCTCTGACCCCCTGTGACCCCTAACCTCCTCTCTCGGCTCCTCACAAACACACACATGCCATCCTAAACACAGTCCTGTCCAGTCAATGCCATAAAACCTGCCCTGTCATCCTGACCCTGCGTGACCTCTGACCTGACCTTCTGACTCCTGGCCTTGAAACATAAATCAGCACTACTGTGTCACTGGCAGGCCAATCAGTGTCCACCTCCTCGTCCTTGCACATTCCATGAGAGGACAAAATGCAAATTGCGAATTCGGGTCTTTAAGCTAAGGACACAAAGTACCAGAACTTCGTAAGCTTGTGTTTAACCCATCAGCAGTGTAGAGATGTAGAAACTACAGACTTTGGAGCAATGGTTCAGGAACTAATGTTTAAGCACTGTTTTCCTCAAAAGAATGTTTTCCTGTTATAAGAATTCTGCTTTCTTAAATGGTTCCTATCATAAAAAGATGACTAGGTTCCTTAGTGAAAATGCTCCTGGGTTTCTCATAAAGTTCCTAAAGTTCCAGGATCTTTAAATGATTCCTAAAAAGGTGCCTGAATTTTCGTTGGTTCTTGAACCTACTACGGTTCTTGTCATAGAAATCTGCCTAAAAGTCTTAGGATCTTAAAAAATGCTCCTGGTTCCTGATCATGTACCTAAAGTTTGTGTTTAAAGTTTTTGAAGCATTCCTAGTTTCCAAAAAAGGTTCCTGAATAGGTTCCTGTTATGGAAATGTTTCCATGATGCGAAAAATTGATGAAAATTTTTTCCAAAAAAATTTTCTTTTTTTTTTTTTTTAAATTTTCACAACATTATAATTATTGCTAGTCAGAATCACGTGGTTCAATTTGGACAATAAAATAGAACCCCAGGTTCCTGTTTGGGTTTGTTCTTGTTTGCGAATGTGCCAAAAAAAACAACCGTCCTGAAGTAACTTCAGTTATTTAGCAGCCCATGTTTTGCTAATGCAGCATGCTGTAATTAATTTAGAAACAAACTCTACAAAGTAACAGCTTTATGCCGCGAGTGCGGACAGACGGAACCGATCGGGAAAAACGACGACAGTTTGGTGAGCGCTGAACTGTCCGAAGACCTCAGATGGGGCGCGGAGCTGTAAAAAAGCTACGCTATATTTCACCCAGCATGCTAACTGAGGATGATTAGCGCATGATAAAAGCAGCTCGCTGCCTTGTGACAGATAATCATTCGTTTCCTGCGCCTCAGCATTTCGCCTCTCAGACGTGGCGTCGGGCATATGGACAGCTTTATAGCACAGAACTCAATCACAGACGTCCCTCAGGAACACACACACACACACACACACGCCATATGACGAGTGCAGGGCTGATACACAACCCAAAACCCATCATGCTCTGACTGTCCTGCTCTTAGTAATTAAATCAGCTGTACTCTAAATCAGCTGTCTTTAGACAGGGACGAGAGAGGTGTGTAAATTAATGCGCCCCCTACTGGAAAAAATAAAAACACTCTGTGTTTAGATTTGATATAAGTCCATACGTAAGGTATTACACCATAAAAATTATACTGGCTAATGACTTAGTAGTATATCGTCCAAAACCCGTGTGTGTGTGTTGTGTGTACTGGAAACATTCCTGCTAAGCTTTACTACATCCTGCATTGGGCCAGCATGTTTGTTTTTAAGGACTTCGCTGATTCGGGAGAAAAAAAATGTCTCTCACCCCTTTAGATGGCGTTAGAGGGTGTTTGAATGTTTGCATGCACAGATGGTGTGTGTGTGTGTGTGTGTGTGTAGTGTTATGCTAAATCCAGATCCATCCAGTAGCTAGTTCACTTCATCTCTCTGGTGTCTGAGCGGCTCAGCGTTCGTTCTTTCGAGCACCCCCCATGCCCCGAGCGTCAGGTCGTGTCTCCGAGGCTGAGGGTCCTGGTCAGTGTTTCGCAAAACTATGAAAGATGGACGGAGAAAGGGTAAAAAGAGAGTGGAGGCCTCAGAGGAGCCTGCAGCCATCCTGTCTGTACACGGGAGCTCAGCTAAAAGGATTAAAACCCCGCTGAAACGCTTTTAGTCTGATCCTCCAGAGAGGGAGAGAGACAGACAGGAGGAGGGAACAAGAGATAAAGAGACAGACAGAAGCATGCTGTCTTCAGTAGTGACCGCATACAACGTTCTTCTCAAAATGTCCACATGGGAAGGATTCTGGACGTAGCGCTCGCTCAGATTTACTGTATAAAATCTTGGAGTTTTTTTAAATTTAAAACTGTCCTGTGTGGTTAATGTCTTGTGTATTAATT
>JAUCMX010000004.1:29132319-29167319 GCA_033459395.1 Hemibagrus guttatus
TCTATCTATCTATCTATCTATCTATCTATCTATCTATCTATCTATCTATCTATCTATCTACATATCTATATATCTATCTATCTACCTGTCCGTCCGTCTGTCCGTCTATCTATCTATCTATCTATCTATCTATCTATCTATCTATCTATCTATCTATCTATCTATCTATCTATCTATCTATCTATCTGTCTGTCTGTCTGTCTATCTATCTGTCTATCTGTCTGTCAATCTATCTATCTGTCTGTCTATCTATCTGCCTGTCAGTCTGTCTGTCTGTTTGTCTATCTATCTATCTATCTATCTATCTATCTATCTATCTATCTATCTATCTATCTATCTATCTATCTGTCTCTCTATCTGTCTATCTATCTGTCTGTCTGTCTGTCTATCTATCTGTCTATCTGTCTGTCAATCTATCTATCTGTCTGTCTATCTATCTGTCTGTCTGTCTGTCTGTCAGTCTGTCTGTCTGTCTGTCTGTCTGTCTGTCTATCTATCTATCTATCTATCTATCTATCTATCTATCTATCTATCTGTCTGTCTGTCTGTCTGTCTGTCTATCTATCTGTCTGTCAATCTATCTATCTGTCTGTCTATCTATCTGTCTGTCTGTTTGTCTATCTATCTATCTATCTATCTATCTATCTATCTATCTATCTATCTATCTATCTATCTATCTATCTATCTATCTGTCTCTCTATCTTATCTGTCTGTCTATCTATCTATCTATCTATCTATCTATCTATCTATCTATCTATCTATCTATCTATCTGTCTGTCTGTCTGTCTCTCTATCTGTCTGTCTGTCTGTCTGTCTGTCTGTCTCTCTCTCTGTCTGTCTGTCTATCTGTCTATAAGGGTTTCTTTTTTTCTCCTACTCAGAACACACTGATGAAAACTTTGATTTTTTGTAGAAAGTTAAATCACTTGTACTAAATTTCAGAAAAAGAAAAGGAGGTAAAAGTGAGCGTGTGAGTACGAGACTAATTTCTGGACTGTGCACTGATTCAGTAAACAGATGTCTCTGAGAAAAAAGAAAAAAAAGCCTGGTCATGCATCACAACTACAGTAGAAGAAAATCCAGTACAGCGAGACTCCTCTGTTATTCTGGCTTTAGCTTGAAACTATAATTAGCCACTCTGTCACACTGCGTGTAAGCGTGCTGGAGTCAGAGGAGCTGGAGTACAGCCTGCTGCTGCCAAACCCCATCCTCAGAGCCTCGAAACACACCAGAAACCTTCCCACATGAGCGAAGCCTATCAATTCCAACACCACCACATTACACGCTAACGCAGAGCGGAACAGAGCCGCAAATAAAATGCGCTTTTTTCCTCTCTGAGTGTTTCCATTGGCTGGATCGTGTTACCATGGACGCTGGGATCCAATGGAGAGATCCATCCGGGAACGGATCGGGACACGACCCATTTAAGAGCCTTGGACTGGGTCTGTTAATGCTGCTCACACACACACACTGTTCAGTAGACAGACAAACCCACAACCTTGGTCACACACACACATTCAGCGTGAGGGAACGTAACCTCCAGCCCACCCCATGTGAGATTAATAGCAGCGGCATTGCGCCAAAGCCACTGTCTCCTGCTTAATTCTTCTAACTTCAGGCTACGGCGCACCACAGAACACACTCTGACCAGAAACACACACACACAGACACACAGACACACACACACACAGACACTCAGTCTCACGCTAGGATCTGCAGAAAAAATGCTTTCAAAAATGTAGCGTAACTTACAAGGATGGGGAGAAGGAATGATTTATAGACGTCTGTCTGTCTAGCTAGCTAGCTAGCTAGCTAGCTTTATATCTATCTGTCAGTCTGTCTGCCTGTTTGTCTATCTGTCTGCCTGCCTGTCTGTCTGTCTTTCTGTCTGTCTATCTATCTATCTATCTATCTATCTATCTATCTATCTATCTATCTATCTATCTATCTATCTATCTATCGCTATACACTATAGCCATTGTGTGTGTGTGTCAGAATGTTCTAGTAAACCTTTCATTTTCTGCACAGTGTGTGTGTGTGTGTGTGTGTGTGTATCCCATCCTGAGTGTATTTTCCCACCTCATGTTCCAGGGACTGGCTCTGGCTCCATCCTGACCTTGATAAAGTGGTTAGTGAAAGTGAGCGGGTGTCAGTTCTAATTAACTCTATTTTAATTAACCATTAACGTTTATACACACGATGCTAATCACCCCCGAGCCGGCTTCATGCTCGAGACCAAAAGTAGAGCATGAGATCTTTGCCTGCAAATACCTAAATATTATGAAGGTTCCTGAGTGGAGATGGACAGGAACAGGAAAAGGAGGGCAGCGGATTAACATTCCTGCCAGTGTGGCTTTGCCAAGACACTCAAAAGAACGCCAGAGTCTCAAGTGGCATTTTAATCGCCTCTCACACACACACACACACACACACTGTGCAGAAAATGACAGGTATACTACGACATTCAGACACACACACACACACACACACACATGCGCGCACACACTTCCATCTGCTCCAGCTACACAGCAGCAGCCGTGAGCTCGTCACTGTCACTCGCAGCTGGCCTATTCTCCCGTCACTTCACCGCCGAGATGGGGGGAGGAAGAGTTCACTCCTCCTGTGTGCTGCCTTTTTCATTTCATCCTCCCACTCCATCCCTCCTTCATCCCTCCTTCCATTTATTTCCCCCCTGAGCTTGATAGACCCGGTGACACGAGGCGGCCGGGTCTGCCTGAGACACCGTAAACACTCATTTAACGCCTCCATCCATTCTAACACTCACACGGATACACACACACACACACACACACTGCATACACTGCATGCCAACAAGAGCTACCGAGTGTGTGCGATACAAGCCGTGCAACACAATTTACATATATGCAAATGAGATGCAAAGAAGACAACCAACAACCAATGAGATTAAGGGATGACGGTATTTTTTCTTCTTCTTTCGTTTCATGTATTCCTTCCACATATTCACACCATCTGAACCGCTCGGGCTTGAAGTGCTTTTCTGGTTCATTACACCATACCTTTTGCGTCAAACTCGTAAATATTCATCAACAAAAAGCAAAACGAAGCTATACACAATCATTTCCTTCCACATTTATATTCTTTATCACACAAGTTGTTGTAGGTATTGCACTTTTGTAGATATCGCACTAGCATGAAGCTGTCAATGAAACCATGGCAACCAGAAGATAGGACACGCCCACTAGCGATCAGAATAGAGCCTCTGAACAAGCTGAGGTAAAATGGCTGCTGCTGCTGCTGATGCGTGTGTGTGTGTGTGTGTGTGTGTGTGTGTGCATTAAGATAATTTAAATAAACATAAGCCACGTCCCAAATCGCATACTTACACACCATTTGTACACTCAAAGTTTTCAGCTTTGCTTACATAACAGAAGAGGGGTGGGGCTACCAGGCGCTAACACTGGATGAGAAAAAAAATCAAGATGGCTGACGACATTCTGGTGGACGAGACATATTTTAAATTAGCCCGCGCACAATGTGTGATTTATTTCTAGCATTTAAATGAATTCTGTAGTGTTACATGAGTTATCATTCGCAATCGGCTGGGAAACTACTTCTTCTTCCTGTAGAAGAGGATGATAATGTTCTATCTGAGACGATCCTTTCTAATATTCATACGCTATGTGCTAGAGTGCATAGTGTATAGTGCAAGTGTGTAGTGTGTCATTTGGGACGCAGCTCGAGTCACGATAAAGCGGCAAATTATAACTAGAGTAAATTGTATAAATGATGAAATAAGAAATATCTACAGAGTAACATTCCTCCCATTTCATCTCTGCTTTTCTCCCACACCCACACGCCTTCACATCCAGCACCTTGGTTACACTTGATTACAGTGACCTCAGCAAGATTGAATCTACAGAAGAGAAAAAGAAAATAATAATAAAAACAAACTTTCCTTGTACATTTCTTTCTCTCAAGCTGTTTTCGGAAAAGCAGACAAGCCGGAGCGCTCCAGGGCTCGTCAGATGCTATTTGGAAACCATCTGCTGTGGCAATCGTCGTATAAAAACGGTACAATTTCCAGGCAAATCAGCTTCGTTTGTTAGAAAATGGACAGATCTGTCAGAAACGGACGAACGAGAGTCTTACCACCTGGCTGGATCCTCCCGAATCCGCTCATCAGGACGGGTCAGACTCGGTTGTTGGAGGATTCATGAACGTTGTACATGATGTGCACTTGTGCAGTTTCAGTTGTGCTGTATCTGTCGCTGTGGTCAGTAAGGTCTCAGACACCCTCCTATTCCTCCTCCTCCTCCTCCACCACCATCACCACTACTTCCTGTGTGAAACTGGCCTCCTCTTCACCTTAATTGTGTTATCAGGTCTTCTTTCAAGTAAAAAAAAGTTATGTGTGTGTGTGTATATATATATATGTGTGTGTATGTGTGTGTGTGTGAGAGAGAGAGTGTGTTATTTATACACAGGCGGAGTTCGTTTGCTCCGATTAAACTGTCTCTCCACTGGCTCCTGCAATCCCAGCAGGCACTCTGTCGCCTTCTCTGAAAGATGGAGCTCGTTTTGTGTTTAGCTGCTCATCTGTTTCTGTTTCACTGTAAAGCCACTTTACCGCAGCGCTGCGGAAGCTCTCGTTCGATCCCACGCTGCTGCCAGCTTTCCCACACGCTTCACCAAACAAAACCACAGCAGAAGGAAGAGGTCGCCGTGATAAACAGCGCTAAAGGTAATTATGTGAAACCTACACAGGGCCTTTAGAGCATGTTCATCAGCGTCGTGGAAAGCTTTTATGAAGCGTTGCGTACGTGAAAAAACACAAAAGTGTGATGTCACTCTACACCACAGTGAGGTTGAATTCTCTTACCTGATTGGTACGTGGGTGTGGACTAATTTTTTATAACAGCAGATGGGACAAATCACAGCATTTTAACATTTACGGAAGGAGTTTCCAGGGTCAGAAAGGAGACAAGAAAGGAGTCTCTAGTGGCAGAAAGGAGTCTCTAGTGTCAAAAAAGAGACAAGAAAGGAGTCTCTAGTGTCAGAAAGGAGACAATAAAGGAGTCTCTAGTGGCAGAAAGGAGACAATAAAGGAGTCTCTAGTGGCAGAAAGGAGACAATAAAGGAGTCTCTAGTGGCAGAAAGGAGACAATAAAGGAGTCTCTAGTGGCAGAAAGGAGACAATAAAGGAGTCTCTAGTGGCAGAAAGGAGTCTCCAGTGTCAGAAAGGAGACCAGAAAGGAGTCTCCAGTGTCAGAAAGGAGACCAGAAAGGAGTCTCTAGTGGCAGAAAGGAGACCAGAAAGGAGTCTCCAGTGTCAGAAAGGAGACCAGAAAGGAGTCTCTAGTCTAGAAATGGAGACCAGAAAGGAGTCTCTAGTGGCAGAAAGGAGACCAGAAAGGAGTCTCTAGTCTAGAAATGGAGACCTGAAAGGAGTCTCTAGTGGCAGAAAGGAGACAATAAAGGAGTCTCTAATGGCAGAAAGGAGTCTCAAGTGTCAGAAAGGAGACCAGAAAGGAGTCTCTAGTGAAAGAAATAAGACCTGAAAGGAGTCTCTGGTGTCAGAAAGGAGACAATAAAGGAGTCTCTAGTGGCAGAAAGGAGTCTCTAGTATAGAAATGGAGACCAGAAAGGAGTCTCCAGTGTCAGAAAGGAGACCAGAAAGGAGTCTCTAGTGTAGAAAAGGAGACTAGAAAGGAGTCTGCAGTGTCAGAAAGTTGTCTCTAGGGGCAGAAAGGAGTCTCTAGTGTCAGAAAAGAGACCCAAAAGGAATCTCAGGTGTTAGAAAGGAGTTTCTAGTGTAGGAAAAGAGCCCTAAAAGGAGTCTCTATTGTCAGAATAGAATCTCTAGTGTCAAAAAAGAGACCCCAAAAGAGTCTCTAGTGTTAGAAAGGATATCTAGTGTAGAAAAAGAGACTAGAAAAAAAGTCTTCAGTGTCAGAAAAAAGTCTCTAGTATCAGAAATGGAGTCTCTAGTGGCAAATGGCAGTAGATGTTGAAGGAACAAACTGAACTAAATCTCCAAAAGCACAGCTCTGTTAAGACTTTCTGTCATTTGAATTCCACAACAAATTGTTGTGCCATTTAAATGTTGGGCAAACTTTTTTAGACTTTTATTACAAACAGTTTTTCTTCTTCTTCTTGAGGAACAGGAAACATGTCATGACATTTGCAATCAGACATATGCTACACATGACTAAAACAAAACAAAACAAAAGGGCCGGATTATCCCTTTACTAGAAAAGACATGATCAAGTAGCTCTGTCTCTTAGCTCTTAGCCACACTTTCATCGTCTTCGCTGCTAAGTGAGGCACTCAGGACAGCAGCATGATGTAAGACTCGTCATCAGGACACATTTGGACTCATATCCGTGGCTGTATAGGGAAAGTTTATTCGGTCCGGGTTGTACAGAGTGCATCGGCTCTCTGTGCCTTAATGCGCCGCTCGGCAGGGAGACGATGATTAAAACAAATCAAAGCTGACAAGCTGCGTCCGCTTTCTCTTTTCTCTGTCCTTCTTTACAAGCGTATTGGAATATCCACGCGGTAGAGCTAGCAACTACGTCAGTCAAATCCTGTCGTATTTCCTTATTTTTCTGACGTCATACTTAAATTAAAGTAGTGGACCTTTAGAAAGACTTTTTTTGTCTTTTTGCTTAAGGACTCTGCTTTAATCCAGTCACCCTTTGTCGAGGAATGCTAACTGTTTATGCTAATAGTTTTGGTACGGTTTCTTCCACTATTTACACAACATTATTATGTGGACAATTATGCAAAAATAAGTGAGGTCTGAGTTTTAACAAAAAAACATCTATTATTAACTCGAATGGATGATATTTTCTTGAAGGTTAAGAATGATAATACTATGAAAAATTAAAAAAAAAAAATACTAGCATACCATGCTACGAGATGTGCTAAGCTAGTCAGATGTTTTTTTTTTTTTTTAAATTGCTGTCAATGTCTCCTAAAAGTAGAATCTTTCTCTCTATATCTCTGTTCCCATTAAAATGTATAAGGATTCAAATAAATATTTGAAATGTTAGCTGCTAGAAAATAATATACGTTTTAAAGTGAGCTAGTCCAGATAGCTGTGAATAAATTAGCATTAGCTTGTCTCAGGATTTCAGTTTCTGAATCTCATATCAAATGTCAGATTTGATCAAAATCCAAATGTCAAAATATAGTCATCATGTTCATCATTACCTACAGAAAATTAGGTAAGTTAGCCAGATTGCTAGCTCTGAAAGCATTTTCTGTCAGCAAGTCGACCAGCTCCAAAAAAAAGTGCTCATTTGAATAGATAACCACGAAGCTTGATTACACAGAAAATTTGCTTCTCAGCTCATGAGCAGAAGGAAATTTGCTTATCAAACAACAGACGTAAGAACTAAAAAACCTGAAATCTAAACCACAAAAATACAAATAGTCCAATAAAATCTTATCATAGAATCTTAGCCATGGTTTATTTCACTGGAAAGCACCAGGCATCCCAGTTTTCTTGGAGCACGGTACTGGTTTTCCCCAAAAATTATAATCTCAGAGCTTTCACTCGGGTTTCCTTGTTTACTCGTCTCCTTCGGGGAGTTCTAGATCTTTGTTTATGTTATTATTTCTGTTTTTTATTACCTCAGTGAAGCCATGTCCCGCTCTTCGACCGTTCGCTAATCTACAAACGATCGTATTAACGCTTTTTAATGCTTCAGACCCATGTTAGGTTTGGTTTTGATCTTGTCGTCTGCATGATGAGGACAAGATAAAGATCTTACTGGATATTTTATAATAAAAACTTATTATTATTACTATATTTGTGCCTAAAATGACACAACAGAATGTCAGCCTCTCAGACAGGGGTCTAAGTAGAACCCTAAACCACTAAAAATGGTTTAAAAGATTCCAGGAAGAACCAAAAAGAAGGTTTTCGCAGTGATGCCATAGTAAAACTAATTATAGTTCCCCAAAGAACCTTTTAGTAAACCATTATTTTCTCCTTTTTATAGTCTATGGAACCTTTTAGCACAACAAAGAACATGGATCTTCATAGAACCATACAACCTAAAGACAAAGAACCATTTAAGAACCTTTAAAAAAAACTAATCCAGCTAGATTTATGGAGCACTATACAAATGTGAGCTTTTTGTTGGTGTTATAACATGTTATTAATGCGTAACACTAACACAATGTATCGCATTAACAGTTTATAACGCTTATGTTCTTCAATCATTATAATAAAGTGTGATGAACGCATTATGAATGCATTATAAGGTGATATGAATGTGTTAATGTGTTTGTGTATGTAACTGTGACTAGACTCTAAAACAAGAAAGGGTTCTTCGAGAGTTCTTAGGTTCTTGAAAAGGTTCTTGTTAGAGAGCCTTTATGTAGTGAAGTGCACATCGCTACTATAAAGAACCTTTTTAAGAACCTACGAAGCGAAGCATTGTGGGGAACCATCGTGTAAATAAATGTCGGTCAGTTTTCATCAGCTGTTACTGAACGTCTTTCCAAGTGTTCTAAGTAGAACCAATTTCTCAAGTGAAGAACCCTTTGCTATTCAAAGAACCCTTGAGTGAATCTCCAAGCCTGGACCTACTGAGGAACCACTGGTTAGATGGTCAAATGTAGGTCAATGGTCTCTGTTATTTATTGTTTTTTAAACTATAATCATTTTGGCCAATTTTTGATTCATTCATCAGAATTCCTAAGGTTCTGTGATGATGTCATCTGTGTAGAACTTAAACAAAGTGAAGTTCAACACAACAAATGGCCGAACGGTGACGCTACAGGCCAAGCCTCTGAAGATCAAACAGGAGACCGCAAAAGAGATCGAGAACCAAGAAGAACTGCATGGACTTACTGGAAGGCGTTCGATCTCTGTCCTCACTGGAGTGATGAGAACTCGTAAGGGTGAGTCCAGATTCCCCAGACAGAGCTTGGGCATGCTGGGAAACGTCCCTCAGCGGAGCAGTCGGTTGTCGAGTGTCCTCTTTACCGCTCCCGGGCGATTCTTCCACCGTGGAGCTCTGCAATGGACAAGACACATCTTTAGATACTTTACAGAAACGTTTATCATATGCTATGAATAAAGAAGTGATTAGTAGAACAAATAATCTTAGAATAAAATGATAAAGTTGCTATTTATTGCTAATATTTGACGTGATATGCGACGGTCCCTAATATTTGAGGAATCTGAGGAAGAAACCTTAAGAGGAGCCAGGCTCAGAAGATGACCTCATCCTCATTTGGGTGACATTTTGACATTTTAATAGTTCAGCGTAATTTCTGAGTTCGTTATAGACTTTACACTAACCCCTTCCTGCTGTTATCTTATGCTAATATGTCATCGTTTCTATAGTAACAGCACGTTCATAAGCAAACGTCCCGAGTTGTTTATTTAACCTTTATGGAAGGAGTCTCCAAGATGCTGTGAGGTAAACTTACTGAGGTCTCGTGATGGTGAGCGAGGAAGTGTTTAATGTACGTGATCAGAGAAACTTTTATAAATCCACATCGTTAAATGGATCAATAGAGGGATAAAAATCACCAATCTTTAATACATAAAACTTGATTATTTTTCTATATCAGCACTCCACCAGCTTGCTGGAGCGATCGGTGCACTTTGCCATCTCCGACACCAGGACATTCTTTTTTGATTACTGTAAAGACAAAGAAGAATGCCAAAAAAATAAATAAATAAAACGAGATCCAGCACTTTATAAGAGAAGCCGTATCCTTTGGCAGGAGGGATGAGGCCTCAGCGAGATCCTGGATGCTTCTTCAGAGCAGAAATGGATAAAGAAAGACAGAGAGAAAGAGACTCAGGGAGTTTACAGACAGAGAACGAAGAAGTGAGAGACAGACGCATGGGATGACTGCGAGAGAAAAGAAAGAAGGGACGTAAGAGAAAAATAACAGGAGGAGCTGTCAGAGGGATGTGCGAGTGGAAAGGTGGAGAGGGGGATGACTTCAAAGTAGTGCTGATGGCTCTGCTATTGACGAGCTCAGCGAGATAGGCAGCCGATCTGCCGTGCCATTGCGCGACAAAAGGAAAAGCCTCAGGCTGATGAAATAAACATGACTTCCTCCAGGATACAGACAGACAGAAAAACTGCGAGGCCCAGAAGTGAGAGCGCAGTACATCCAAAACACAGGATGCACACAGGTGCCTAAAAATAAACATGCGCCGGCCCTAATTACTTCTCTCGAGGAGCGAGGCGTTTTTCACCAAGCTTTGTAGACAGATTGAGAAGGACATGATGAGTAGATACCAAATTCCTGAGTGATTTATTTGATGTGCGAGTTGCTTAGCAGCATGTTCTCCGCACTGGTGTACACGCTAGTTCGGAGATGAACTTTATTAAAGGCTAACCACAAACAGCACCACAAACCTGGCTTCAGAGACATGGCTCGATTAGCCGTCGCTTGAACTGCTAATAAACTTTTATTTACATTTACGGCATTTGGCAGATGCCCTTATCCAGAGCGACTTACATTTTATTTCATTTTTTATACAACTGAGCAATTGAGGGCTAAGGGCTTTGCTCCGGGGCCCAGCAGTGGCAGCTTGGTGGACCTGGGACTTGAACACGTAACCTTCCGATCAGTAGTCCAACCCCTTAACCACTAAGCATCCACATGAAATGTACATCCATCATTTGGATTATGTTAAACTCGGTTTGTGTGCGAGATTAATTTGTAATTAGCGACAAGAGAGTCTTGAGTATGTTGAAACTACATGGTAGTGAGAATTCATGAGCTTTGTCACGCTATTAACCTCTAAGGTGAGAAAGAATTCGAGGTGGGTGAGGGAACGACTGTTTAGGAAATGAATGAGAACAGAACAAGAACTTCATGGATGTTCTACGATGTTAAACGTAACCCGGAAACAGATAAAAAATCACCCATGTGAATAAGACACTCCGTTAAACCCGGGGTTAAAAGCAGACGATAACCCGGGATTAATCTCAGTGTGAAAAGTGTAACGAGAGCTGATTCGAGACTCACAGCTTCCTGGCCCTAAATCTAGCAATTAACATCATCTTAATTTCTCCTTTCTAATGCACTGGAGTTGTGATTGTACTCAGCATCAGTGCTCTGGGCTGCAGAAAAGCTGGACCAATGTGGGAGAAATTCACACAGTGACCTTTAGCCTGCAGGCTCTCAGATAGCACATCATCTCCACGTTCCACACACAACCTCCACACAACGCTGCGAGCAGCACCGTGACTGCGTTACACACAGGGCTTCGACCTCGCCGTATAAATATCTGCAAATAAACACACCAGTTTTGCATGTGTCAAGGGAATCCACCTACAAACACACTCGCAACTTACAGTCCGCACTTTACAACTCTTCTCCAGGTCCATCCACTAAACGAGACCGGATTCGAGCCGCCTTTCCTCCAGCAACTTTCACCGATCACCAAAGAAGATGAGAAGTTTTCAGTGGAACGACTTGAGCGACTCGGTGAGTCACCAGACACGAGGTTGTGATAAGAAAAACAAGATGAAAGCGTTACTTAATAAGAGACGAAGTCTTTTACGTCTTTATAAATTAGAGAACTAATTTCACTGAATTGACAACAGCTGCACAGAGCTGCCAAGGACGATTAGAGAGGACAAAAAAGGACAAATGAATAGGAAGGAAAATGCTACGTGGGTAACAGATACAGCTAAATATATCATAACTAAGTCACGAATACATAAAGAAATACATAATTTTTTTTATACGAGTCAGCAGAGCTACACAAAAATCGGTGGTCATCGGTACCAGGTGGATGGGTCTGAGAATCTCAAAGTGGTGCAAAAAACAAAAAACATCCATGTTAGTGAAAGAGTTCGTTTTCCAGACTTGACAAAGCTGCGCTAAAAATAATCACTCTTTACAGGCGTGTTGAGCAGAAAAGCAGCTCAGAACACAGAGCTATGAAGAACCTAGCTTCATATCAGATTTAGCCAAGAACAGAAACGTCACCTGGTTTATAACCGTATTCTTTTCTCCATATTAAAATATTAACAACAAATGACATTCAGCTGCGACGATGTATACGACACGGAGAAGTCGTAATTTATTTTAGCCGATGAATTTTTTATGTTTTCGGTTTTTAAAGTCTGGAGCAGGCGGATTAAGAAAATGGCATGAACTATTAAGGTAAAGAATAATTCGAAAATATGCATTAGCCAAGAATAAATTAAGTACATTGAACGCGTTTGATTTGCTTTAACGGGGTTTTCCAGGCATGAACGATTAGAAATATTCTACATTAGGTGTTCTACATATTACTACAAGTCAAGGCTTTGAGGTTGAGCTAAAAAGAGAACTATTTATCAGCTGTCTCGGGTTTTTAATCCTGCCTTAAAGCTGTTTTAGAGACTTAATGGGAACTGGCAAAGCGAGCCCGATATAAAGCCAATTAGTATTGTAGACAAGCTCACATTTTAACACAAGTCCCTGCATGATAATGCATTTGATATGGAAGACACACACACTCTCACACACATGCTGCTTAAGAGGCTGATGAGTAAATATGCTCAAACAGGAGGCTAGTCACTGCCTGAACAGACCCCATCGACCCGTCCAGACGTCCTCCTGAGCCTAATTAGCTCTGAACTTCCTGTAAGGGACAAACACCAGCCGCTTTCACGCCACCTCTAATGAGAGCAGAAGAGCTCGACGTGGGTCACGTCCCTTACCACCTACCGTCGCCGTGTCCTCTTCCCTGCAGCTTCCAGACACTACAGCCTCGAGACACAGCCTTTCAGTACCACCGCACGCCACTCAGCCTCGGCCACTCGCCCGCTTAATTAAACTCGCCGGAGACGGCGGGAGCCGTGCATATATTACTCATTACACACAAGTGACAGGGAAAAGATGCGAGATTCTACGCCGCAGAGGTCAGCGAGGTCAGTAAAGACAGGACAGACAGGCGGAGAAATTAAATGTTAATAGGATAAATGTGGAGACAAACAATAAAAGCTCGTACCGGTGATATAAATAATAATAGTAGGGTTTATGTAGTAATAAAGATGAGCGTGGACTTATTTCCTAAAGAAATCTTTACTCTCTCAATACTGTTACATTAATCTGTCCACCAAAAACCAGACCTGGGGCTAGTTACAGCCTACAACCAGCTAGTTAAGCCCTTAACCTAGACTTAACCTTAGCAATAACTAATCGTGCAAATTGTGTTGTTTAGGCGAAAAAATAAAAACACTCTGCTCATTTTTCTTCCTTCTTGATTCTTATGTGTGTAAAGGATTTGAACGCATGAGTACTAAATATAGAGTTCTACTACAAGGTGAGGTAGAAAAGAGGAGGAGGAAGAGGAGAGCGAGAGAGAGAGAGAGAGAGAGAGAGGACTGGTCAAGCGTATTGACATCGAAGACGCCATCACTTCTCTCTCTCTCTCTGATTCTGTCCATCTCTGTCTCTCTCTTTCTGTCACTCTCTGATTTTCTTCCTCTCTCCCTCTCTCTCTCTCTGTCTGTCTGTCTTTGTCTGGTTCTCTCTCTCTCTGATTCTCTCTCTCTCTTTGATTCTCTTTCTCTGATTCTCTCTCTCTCTGATTCTCTCGCTTTCTCTCTCTCTCTCTTTCTCTCTTTGATTCTCTTTCTCTGATTCTCTCTCTCTCTCTCTCTCTCTCTCTGATTCTCTTTCTCTGATTCTCTCGCTTTCTCTCTCTCTCTCTTTCTCTCTTTGATTCTCTTTCTCTGATTCTCTCTCTCTCTCTCTCTCTCTCTGATTCTCTTTCTCTGATTCTCTCTCTCTCTCTCTCTGATTCTCTCTCTTTCTCTCTCTCTCTCTTTCTTTGATTCTCCCTCTCTAATTCTCTCTCTCTCTCTTTCTCTCTCTGATTCTCTCTACCTCTCTCTCTCTCTCTCTCTTTGATTCTCTATCTCTAATTCTCTCTCTCTAATTCTCTCTCTCTCTCTCTCTCTCTCTCTCTCTCTCTCTCTCTCTCTCTCTCTCTCTCTCTCTCTCCCTTCATCCTCCTTTCCTAACGCAGCGCCATCATCTGGATGGATATCACACACAGTACATTCTTTAATAGCCTTGTAAGGGTTTGTTGGCGAGTTAAACACCCCTAGCTTTGTAAAATGGCTAATTAGAACGTTTCCAAGAGCTCCAGAGGGACCCTGAGGAACCCGTAAGGGGTCTAGATTTAGACAACTATAACATCTTTATAACTAAGGCTGGAGGAGTTTAGAGGAGACATCCATGTTATCCATGTTTGGATAAGTTGCAAGTTATTTGGAACGATCCCAGAATATATTTCATGTATATTTATTTATGTATTAACTTTTAATAGTTACTTTACTTTAACCTTAACCTTAAAGGTTCTATAATGAACCATTCAATGAAAGAAAGAAAGAAAGAAAGAAAGGGTTTTTGAGTAATGCTATAGAAAATAAACCCATTTTGTTTCCCCAAAGAACCTTTCAGACAATGGTTTTTTAAAAGAAACCCATTTTTTCTTAGTGCCATAAAGAACATTTTAATAGTCTAACAAACATTTTTCCACTACAAAGAACTTTCTGTTCATTGGAAACATTCCATGGGTGTTAAAGACGAAGGATCGTTTAAGAACTTTTATTTTTACGAGTGTATAACAACGTACGAGGCTAGCACATGTTAGCGTAGCTGTTATCACAGTAACGCCGTCTCTGACATCGTAATGCTGTTCAATGCTCAAATCTGATTGGTCAGAAGGACAGCACAGTGGATCTGCAGCTACAAATAGCAGTTGATATTAATGCTCTTGGTCTAGCGTTTCTACAGTAACAGCGTACACAGGATTGCATAGCGCTGGACATAAACAGATTTTTCTTTAAGAATGTGTGTATTATGGTTTGATATGGTGAAGTTTTATGTAAGGAGCTGTGTATTTAACATCTAAGGAAGGAGTCTCCAGTGTCAGATCTTAAAGATGTAGACATCTTTAGGACAGAGGAGCTTAAGAGTCTTATTAACTTTCTCCAGTGAGGAAAAAAAAGGAAGGCTGGTGAGGTAACGAGTGTTTATACCTGCTATGATAAACAATAAACAGGAAGTAACCCGTTTTACTAAAACACTTTCGGAAGTGCAGTTGTAGGAAAATAATCATCTTCAGAGTAATAACTACGGCAGCCGAGAAGTGCAAAACAAAATAACAAACCTGAAAACACAAGGACGATTCAGACAAAGCGGAAAAGGTAGGTATGGTTTGCGAATGGAATTCTTCCCTCTGATTGGACGAGACATCTGTCACTCAGGATATACAGGAAGTCCAGCAGGCTGCAGCAGTAGCAAGTTGATTGGTGTGTGTATGAACACAGCTCTGCTCTTATAGCGCTCCTTACATCCTTTAATCTGGAATAGTTTGGTCTTCCAAACATTCCTGCGTTCTTCAGGTGTTTTTTTAGAGATCGCAAACTAATCTTTACGCCATGATACGCTATCAGTATATCCAAAATGAACGTATGTACGTTCCCGTATGAACGTGCTTCCTCAAAGTAGCGCTGAATGAACTCCATTTTCTTATAAAGATAAATATATACACAACAATGTATACTTACAGGACTTAAAGGACTTACAGGACTTAAAGGATACTTTTGATAGATACTGACCACTGCAGACCGGGAACACCCCACAAGAGCTGCAGTTTTGGAGATGTTCTGATCCAGTGGTCTAGCCATCACAATTTGGCCCTTCGTCAAACTCGCTCAAATCCTTACGCTTGCCCATTTTTCCTGCTTCTAACACATCAACTTTGAGGACAAAATGTTCACTTGCTGCCTAATATATCCCACCCACTAACAGGTGCCATGATGAGGAGATCATCAGTGTTATTCACTTCACCTCTCACTGCTCACAATGTGACAGATGTCTCGTCCAATCAGCGGTAAGAATTCCATTCGCAAACTATACCTACCTTTTCCGGCTCATCTGATGAGATGCGGATCTTCTGAAAGTCATGTGACAGGAACTAAAAAAAAAAAGGTTTTGTTTGATATTTCTCTCTCAGATTAAAACAAACACCCCCTTTGCATTGCTATTTATAATAAATTAGTATAAATTGACTCAAGCATCTACTTTTGCAACAATTTTCTGGTTTTTTTCAATATTTAACTGGAACATTTTGACCCTAACTGGACGAGGCAGGTTCTGTAGCGTGGAGTTTCTTGTGCGAACGCAGAGTACGTTGAGTTCGCGACTGTTTCACTCGGATCAGCGCTGTTTAATGAGAGACTGCTGACTTCAGGTTTCACTGCAGATGGAGAGAGAAATGAGTCACAGGACGTGACTGGGAACGCGAGGAAGTGACCTTTAGTACGGGGACGTGCACTGCTGTGATAATGCTGTGAGTTTTCGTAAGGAGGATCTGAAAAATTATTTCAATTAAACATATTTATACCATGGGAAAGGAGAGGGAGGAGGAGGAGGAGGAGGAGGAGGAGGAGGAGGAGGAGGGATTAATTTCTTATTATTGTTGAATATCAGAGCGTCTAATACATTAGATCAGATCCAAAACCTTTTAAAATGAGATATAAATATAAATATATTTAATTATACAGAAAAGGACATACAGAATGGTTTATAACATAATGGCAGTTGTAGTGTGTGTGTGTGTGTGTGTGTTACACTTTTTTAGCGTTTTCATCTTTGCCTTCGTTCCGTCTTCTTTCTCATATCGAAGCATGTTCTGTTTCACACATATGACCGAAGTTTGACGCCCATCACACTTTGAAATAATTATGGTTGCATTTTAAATCTGCACTTCTTCTGGACCCTTCTATCAGCTCTGACCTCCAAAACCACATCTCCAAAACACAGTGTGAGAGTTTTCACTCTAGAGTAGCTTGGCCGTGAGGTGTGAGCACGGTACGTTTTTATTTAAAGACAAGATAAAGCTCAAGATAAAGAAACAGATTTACGAAACACATTTGTAAGAACAAGCTGTTAAAATAAAGAGATGTCGATTCCCATTCCTGTTCTTTTATCGTTTCTTCCCCTGTTGTGGCCCTCGACGCTTTGCAGCCTGTGACCCCGGGGATGCAGGAACAGGAAAAGGGTAAGTGCAATCGATTTGCACTTCCTGCCTGGCTGGGCAGTCACAGTGGGGTGAGCTGACTGCTTAACTGTCTGCCTCCCAGCATGGCCCTGACCTTAGCTGACCATGGTATGTATGTGTGTGTGTGTGTGTGTGTGTGTATTGGTGTCTTTGTAAGTGAATAGAGCCAAGTAGGAAGCATAGAGGAGCCATGTCAATGTTATAAAAGGAAGTAAAGGCATTGTTTGCCTCGACAGCCGTTAAGATCCTATCATAAACACACACGCTGATTCACAGGACATGTGCTCAGGTGTCTGTTATGTGACAGTTCAAATCCATGAATGTTTGCTCAGTTGTTCTGACGAAAAAAAAGCTTTGCGTTTGCATAAGAGGGTGTGTTCAACTGATAAAACATACCGGCTGTTGAGGTTTTTGCTTGGCAAGTTCACAACCAACGCCCCAATCTTCAAAACCACAGAACTAAGCTTGGCAAACATGAGATGACAAATAACATCCTAAGCGATTTAAAAAAAAGAGAAAAGAAAACATCAGTAATTATTTTGTAATATTTGAGGAATTTCCCTACACTTTTAACAAGATTCAATTAAATAATTCAGGAAAAAAAAGATAAAAAGCTGAAAGCAGAATAAAATCCTCAATGAGTCCAACTATTCAGATTACAAAGAGAATCAATTCATCAACCCCACCTCTCACAGACCTGTTAATTCTATAAGCCCCGCCTCTCACAGACCTGTTAATTCTATAAGCCACGCCTCTCACAGACTTGCCAATTCTATAAGCCCCACCTCTCACAGACCTGTTAATTCTATAAGCCCCGCCTCTCACAGACTTGCCAATTCTATAAGCCCCGCCTCTCACAGACCTGTTAATTCTATAAGCCCAGCCTCTCACAGACCTGTTAATTCTATAAGCCCCACCTCTCACAGACTTGCTAATTCTATAAGCCCCGCCTCTCACAGACCTGTTAATTCTATAAGCCCCACCTCTCACAGACTTGCCAATTCTATAAGCCCCACCTCTCACAGACCTGTTAATTCTATAAGCCCCGCCTCTCACAGACCTGTTAATTCTATAAGCCCCGCCTCTCACAGACTTGCCAATTCTATAAGCCCCACCTCTCACAGACTTGCCAATTCTATAAGCCCCGCCTCTCACAGACCTGTTAATTCTATAAGCCCCAGCTCTCACAGACCTGCCAATTCTATAAGCCCCGCCTCTCACAGACCTGCCAATTCTATAAGCCCCGCCTCTCACAGACCTGTTAATTCTATACGCCCCACCTCTCACAGACCTGCCAATTCTATAAGCCCTGCCTCTCACAGACCTGTTAATTCAGCAATCCCCACCTTTCACTGTCAGTCAATGTAATAAGCTCCGCCTCTCACTTTCCTGCCAATTCACTAAGCCCCGCCTCTCACTGTCCTGCCAATTCAACAAGTCCAGTCTCTCACTCTCAGTCACTGTAGTAAGCCCCAGCTCACACCATCCTGTCAATTCAGCAAACCCTGCCTCTCACTGTCCTGTCAATTCAGCAAGCCCCGCCTCTCACTGTCCTGTCAATTCAGCAAACCCCGCCTCTCAGTGTCCTGTCAATTCAGCAAACCCCGCCTCTCACTTTCCTGTCAATTCAGCAAGCCCCACCTCTCAGTGTCCTGTCAATTCAGCAAACCCCGCCTCTCACTTTCCTGTCAATTCAGCAAACCCCGCCTCTCACTGTCCTGTCAATTTAGAAAGCCCTGCCTCTTGCTGGCATGTCAGTTCAGTAAGCCCCACCTCTCACTGTCCTGTCAATTCAATTTAAACTCCACCTAAACTCACTGATTATATCTTTAAGATATATTTTAAACAGAATTTCAAGCTTCATCATCAGAACTGTAAGCTGGAGTTTTGCAGTAAAATAAATAAATTGTTAAATGAGAAAAATCATGCTGCATGTTTCTGAACTTGTGTTTTTTTTTCTGTGCCCTGATCAGTAAAATAAGATTGAAAGCGTGGATGGATCCACGGTTGTGAAAGCTTATCCTCAATTTCATCACCGTTTACAAGTTTTCAGTCGAACAAATCAAATGTGCGAGATCGAAATCAAATGAGCCAGACCGGGAAAGCCTAAGACGAATCGTTTAGCCTCTCTCACACCCTGCGCTTGCCCTTTTGAAAGGGCAAGTCGGAAATAAAATTGGGCTACAAATCCTGTAGCGTACATCCCACACATGAGCTTTCTCTTCACTAATACAGCCATAAATCCAGAGAACCCTCAGCGAGTCCTCCTCTGCACTGCTCTGCATCGATTTTCTCAGTACACACTCTAATGGCCGCTCCATTCAGGGTCTCGTTAGGAACCTGTGCACAGGGGCTCACTGTAATGGCCGTGTCGTTTCTAATAAAAGCCCTGTGAGGCGAAGGTGGAGCACTACATACCACACACACACACACACACACACACACCGCTATGCTGCTAGCCAGGGTATTATGCAAAACAATCACAACAAACTACTTCGATTAATGAAGCCTAACAAAAGATGTGAAGGACAAGAACATATACTATGAGCTCATATAGATGTGGAGGATATAGAGGATATTGTCTAGAACTAATACAACACCCTGACTACGGATGCACTGATACAGATACTGAAACCTAATCTAAATTACTTAGTTTTACACAAATAGATGGTTTTTGTCGTGTCCATGTTGATGATTGAGCGTCTTTGTCATGTCTCACTCCACAGTGGAGGTTAATATGAAGCTCATATGAAAGTAGACACTCAGGACTTTAAGAATTTGTAGTGTTTCAGAAGTAAAACAGTATTTTTTTCCACAAAGATGTTTGTATCTTCAGAGTAAATGTTGATATCGAACCCATTCCTGCTCTCTGAGATGCTCCGAGTGTTTGTTCATCTAAAAAGCAGCTGAAATTTCATCTTCGACCAGTAAAATTCTGTGTAAGGTTCTCCAACAGAGGGAAAAACACACGTCTAAAACACACTGAAAGCCAACAGACTCGTTTTAGATCAGACTCACAGCCTGAACATCGTTCCATTCTTTACACTGATAGAAAACGTCACATACGTCCATTTTCATTCCACTGACACAATGGAATGTCAGTGTTCTGGTTAAAAGGGTTAATCTGAACACAAAGAGCAGCATGAGTGAGTGTGAGGCTTTCAAAATGAGTACAAGGTTCTGTCTATGAGCAAAGTGTAACTTCTAACCAAAGGAAGCGTATCTCAGTGCTCAGTGCTCGCTGAACCGAAGTGCTCTCTCTTTCACGCTCTCTCTCTCTCCCTCTCTCTCTCTCCCTCTCTTTCACACTCTCTCTCTCTCTCTCTCCCTCTCTTTCACACTCTCTCTCCCTCTCTCTCTCTTTCCCTCTCTCTCTCTCACTCTCTCATGCTCTCTCTCTCCCTCTCTCGCTCTCTCTCTGTCTCTCTCTCTTTCACACTCTCTCTCTCTCTCTCTCTCTCTCCCTCTCTCTCACTCTCTCAGGCTCTCTCTCTTTCACTCTCCCTCTCTCTCTCTCTCATGCTTTCACTCTTTCTCTCTCTATTTCTCTCTCTCTAATGCTCTCTCTTTCTCTCTCATGCTTTCACTCTTTCTCTCTCACTCTCTCTCTCTCTCTCTCTCTCTCTCTCTCTCTCTCTTTCTATTTCTCTCTTTCTCTCTCTCACGCTCTCTCTCTCACACTTTCACTCTCTCTCTCTCACACTTTCACTCTCTCTATCTCTCATGCTGTCTCTATCTCTCATGCTCTCTCTCCCTCTTTCTCTCTCATGCTTTCACTCTTTCTCTCTCTCTCTCTCTCTCTCTCTCTCTCTCTCTCTCTTTCATGCTCTCTCCCTCTCTCTCTCTTTCTATTTCTCTCTTTCTCCCTCTCACACTCTCTCTCTCTCTCTCTCTTTCTCTCTCATGCTTTCATTCTTTCTCTCTCTCTCTCTCTCTCTCTCTCTCTCTCTCTCTCTCTCTCTCTCTCTCATGCTCTCTCCCTCTCTCTCACTTTCTATTTCTCTCTTTCTCTCTCTCACGCTCTCTCTCTCACACTCTCTCTCTCTCTCTTTCTATTTCTCTCTCTCTCTCACGCTCAGTCTCTCTCTCTCCCTCTCTCTCTCTTTCTCTCTCTCTAAGTATATAACTCTTTTTGAACGTTAGCGAAACTTACTTTCATATTCTCATGCAGCATCACAGCAGATGTACCATCTATGTAAGACTATTAGATTCGTTATTCCTCGTACCACATGATCACGATCTGAGAACACCAGATGATATCCATTACACGTAAAAAAAAAAAAAAAGTGTCGATAATCACTTCTAGTTCACAGTGGGAGTGTTGATGCTGTGAAATCTACTCAAACACAAAACACCATGACTAACCGTTAAACCACAGGTTTCCAGAACATTACACACTGGATAGTTTTTCCTCCACGACCTCATTCGACTCAGGAAGGGCTGGTAATTAGGTGATTAGTTGAATGAGGTGTGTTAAAGCAGGGAAAGCACTAAAATACGGAGGACAGAGGATTTTCAAATCCAGGACGGTGTTTTGGGAACCTGTGCATTAAACTATTACTGTAATGGTTTCCATAATGTCCTTCTGTGACGAGAAACCGTGACCTTCATGTAGGTTTTCTTCCCAGTGCTAATTCACAGTTAATTAGCCGTGTTTAAGCGTAACGACTAGAGAAACTAGACCGCTCCTGTTCTAAGTTTCCCAACGTAGACAATTTGTAAACATTTAGCTTTAGCATTCTAAAACAAAATGCCAGAACTGATGCTAATGCTTCCTAGCAGATTCGAAGCCTGCTGTATTTCTATACACCGAATAACTGATCTCGTCCACTGAGGCTAGACCAGGTTAGCTAGCTCGATGGTCTATGGCTAGCATAACTCCATATGATTTGGCTAGCATCTTGCTTTATTTAGATTTTTTACTGAATAAATAAAGCTCCTGAATAAACAGGCTGTTTTTTTCAGAAAGCTGTTAAAGTCAAAGCAGATCCCGCCCTTTGTTTTTGACTGACAGGACCCTACTTGGAACCATCATCAGTAGGAACCATGGAACCATGGAGCTAGGAACACAGAGCGCAAGCTGGGATACACCATGCACACAGATGCTAGCGGTCAGGGGCAGTGGGAGGAAACTGGAGAACCTGGAGGATTCCCATGCCGACTTGGTGAGAAACATGTGAAGCTCTATGTAGAGAGTTTTGTAATGTAATAAATTATACGTATATAAAGACAGCTCTGGAAGTCTCTCACAGCTCTGGTTGGATCCACAGTCTGTAGGGAATCTTCTTTTGTCCGTGTGGGTTCCTTCTAGGGTTCTCCAGCTTCTTCCTACCTCATCAACACATGTGGATCAATTACTTCAACTTATCTTTAAGCCTGAATGAGTGTGGCATGGTGGCATGGTGTATTCCGGCCTCACACCCCGTTTTCCCTGAGATCCACCGTGACCGCAACCAGGATAAAGAGGTTACTGAAGAAGAATCAATACAACAGCGGGTCAAAACATGTTTCCTCTCCTACAGGAGTGACAAGCAGACAGGCAGATGAAAACCGTAACATTTCCTTCATCCTCGCTGTGCTTTTCATGCAGACTGGTTTCTCATTCTTATACAGACTCCACATGCCCTCTGCTGGCGGAAAGCAGAACTGCGTGAAGGAAAAAACAACAATCCAAACCAGACACCTGTCTGGAGGCCTGAAACAAGATCAGGTCTTTTAGCGTACACAGCATTAGCTGGCACACAGTGTGCTTTATCATGCATGAATCATTATAATATGATGTTCTGTTACTGAACAGAGAAGGCGGGAAGATGTCAGGTAGAAAGACCATCAGGACATGAACAATACGAGCGGACTGCAGGCAGGATCTGAAGTCAAAACGCTCTTTCCCTTTTTCTAAGTGTGACATTTTCTCATTGGACATCAGCTACGTGAAGGTTCCTGTTCTGCTATCTGTATCTCGGTGACATTCTGCGAGGGGCATCTGCACGCTTCAGGCTCGTGAATACATCTACACTGGCATTTAAAATTTCAGCAGCAACAATAACAACTAAAAAAAGATTCCCAGTGAACAGAGGGTTTAGCATGGGGGAGGTTAGAGAAGCCTTCTCAGCTCAGCGATCACGTTCACGTTCCGCTGCAGGATCACAAACGCGTGGAGGAGACGGAGAACAAACGGGTGGCTAAGTATACAGCTCCTCTCCCACCCCCTTCGTTTCATCGCCAATCCAACAGACATGAAAGGATCTTTTCAAGCTGGAAAGTGGACACCTTCCTTCGCCACGCAAAAACTGAGCAATTACTCAATTTAAAGTGCTGTACAATTGTGTCGTTTCGACAAAGCACAGAGAGCATGCTTTGATTAATTGTTGGTTTAAAAAAAAGGCAGAAAAAGGAAGCAGGGGCTGGTGGGAAATAAGAGCATGGCGGTTCACACTTTCCCAGGAATGACCAGCACTAAAACAAGTACACACACACACACACACACACACACACGCTCAAACACAATTTCACACTGCGTATCACACTCGGAAAGAGTGCAAGTGTGTGTTATCAGTGTAACAGGTTCCTATCAGGAAGTTAAACAGTCAGGGCAAATACACTACGTGTAGAAGCAAGGTCAGAGTATTGAGCTTCATAACACACACACACACACACACACACACACACACACACACACACACACACACACAGAACAACTAAGAACTCAACAAACACCTTTACACAAATTATAAATCAAAACCTGGATAACTGGAAGCCAAAATCCCGGCATAATCACAGCAAAATCCAGGCAAAAAGCCAGCAAAATCCCGGCAAAATCCTGGCAAAATCACAGCAAAATCCCGACAAAATCCAGGCAAAAAGCCAGCAAAATCCCGGCAAAATCCTGGCAAAATCACAGCAAAATCCCGACAAAATCCAGGCAATAAGCCAGCAAAATCCCGGCAAAATCCTGGGCAAATCTAGACAAAAAAACAGCAAAAGTCTTAGCAAAATCTAAGCAAAATCCTGGCAAAATCTGGCAAAATCCCAACAAAATCCCCGGCAAAATCCTGGCAAAATCCCAGGACGAGTGACAGAGCAATCGATCTGGATGAAACTAAACATGAAATATGATAAGGAACTGACAACATAAACAGTGTGAACGTTTTATTCCATTCAGGAGAAGCCTAAGGTGTATTTGCACTTTCAGTACTTCCATGTCAAAGTCTAAATCAAGTCTTTTTAAATTTCAGAATTCTGTCTGTTCGTGTTCATGTTCATTGCCGTAATAACAAGTGATACTGTTAATACGGATATTGCGATAAATCATAGCAATCCACCAGATTAGATGATCTGAATATTTACAGGCTTACAGTTTTCTTTACAATATCCTATCTTGGCACATGATAAGACAAAAGCTAGGACAATTCTGGAAAATTCCCGGAAAGTCTCGTGTCTGAGAAGAAGCAGATATTTATCAGGAAAGAGAATGATCACAAGCACATTTCCCAAAATGTAACAGAAGTAAAAAATGAGATATATTTAACTGCTTTAAAATGGAAAGGAAAGCCCATCATTTCCAGTACATGCATGGCGATAACGTCTTGGGTTTATTCATTTCGTAATAGTGAAAACACTAAACAAGTGTGGGTGAAACTGCTGGAGTGAAACTGTTCGAGTGGTTGACATTGTGTGGGTCAGTAAATCAGCACAGCTGGGCCTTTGCGAGGTCAGCGAGTGCCACGCAGGCAGATCTAAGCATATAAAATGCAAAATTGGTGTACCTTCAGTACCCAGCATTGCTGATCAATACTCCTGACCCAGCAGTGCGCCGTCACACACCAGCAAGTCACAGCGCAATCAAGAGCCGAGAGCGAGAGAGAAAAAAACCCCATTACAACAGGATGCACACAAAGGCTAGAAATCTGAGACCTCTGCAGCATCTTTTGAGCACACACACACGACGAGATACACTTTTTATTCTATCTGTGTTGTAACCTTTTGCATGAAAGAGATGCTATCCTCAGAATTCAATCCAGATTCTTTTTTTTAACACTTAACTCTTTTAAAACTCTCTCTTTCTCTCTTCCTCTCTCTCTCTCTCTCTCTCTCTCTCTCTCTCTCCTGTTCATAATTTGACCAACATCCTGGCTCCTTAGACAAATAATATATGTGTTCTCATTCGAGCATTAATTCCCCAGCTGCATTCATTTATAGAGATCATAAGAGAGAGCCTCGGCCATTAGGTATTCATAAAAGGAAATGTAATGCGGAAAGCCTCTCAGTGTGTAGCGAGACACTGGATTACAATGGCTACAACCTGACTAGCCTCAAATAGACAAGCTGTCCTCTAGTAATCAAACCTGCAGGCCACTCTCTTCCACTCTCTCTATACTCTGACATATGTAATAAGCCAGCCGAGACCAGAGGGCAGAGACAGACAGACTGAAATATACACTTATATTTCAGTACAAGGGAAAGAGAGGTAATAATGCATTCAGTCCTTCACCGAAGGGTGAGGCAGGTCAGGGTGCGGAGAAGAGAATGAAAATGTTTAATGTAGTGGTAATGTGTTACAGCACATTGTGGTCTGGCCAATGGGAAAAGGGCGGGTAGAGTGCAGGATGGCAGAGATGATGGAGTACAGGGCCTGTTATATTGATGAGTATTGTGATGATACGCTCGAATTTTCTGGGAAGTGGGTGGGGTGTTTGGTATAGAGGCTGGGTAATGAGAAGTGGAAGGAAAAGAAATGCAAGTCTATGTTATATAATATGGTGGAGGATTAGGTTATGGGTCTAGGGACTGGGTATTGGGTAATGGTGTGGGGAGCGGTTGACACAGAGACTGGGAATCAGGCAGAAAGACTGGATCTATCCCAATACAATGAGTGATGCATTAGGTGGAGAAGTTGGATTTTGGATAGGTTATGAGTCAGGGATTGGGCACAGAGATTGGATTTTGACATGGTGTCTTAGACAAAGACTGTCAGTTGATGGATGGTGGGTATGGTACTGGTTACAGAAACTGGGATGGGGTGGCAAGTCTATTATTGAGAAGTATAGATTTCTATGGGGTTTGGGGTACCTTGTTAGTTACCAAAGAAGGGATTTGGGGGTAGCATGAATAGCATTGGATAAAATAACTAGATTTTGATGGGGTTGTGTAGGGTATTGGACACAGAACCCGGGATATGATGGACAGTCTACTGGGTACACAGACTAGGTATTCACAGGAGGTATGTACAGTATTAGTCAAAAACTGGGTGGATAATAAGTGTAATATTGAGTACAAAGACTGGTTTTTGATGGGTGGTGGGTATATTTTTAGTTATTGTTTATTGAATCTATTATTTGAATAGGAATTTGGATTCATGATGAGGTTGGGCATTGGCTACAGAAGCTGGCATGTAGTGAGTCTTATACTGGATACACAAACTAGTCCTTGATGGGATTTGGTAGAGTATTGCATACAGACTCTAGGATATAGTAGGCAGTGAGTCTAGTATTAGGAACAAACCTGGAAGGATGGTAGGTACAGGTTTGGTTACAGGATATTTATGGGTAATGAATCCTACTATTGGCTACTTGTTGGATTTTGATGGGTGGTGAGCACACTGTTGGGTAGATGTCCTGGATGTGGTGGGTAGTGAGGCTAATATTTGGTTAGACCGGGTTTTGGTGAGTAATGGGTACAGTATTGGTTACAGACACTGGGATATGGCTGATAGTGAGACTACTGGGTGCAGAGATTTTGACATATAGTAGATACTGTAGAGCTAGGGTGTGGTGGGTAGTGGATCTAGTATAAAGGCCAGGTACAAAGACTATTTTTGATACGTGGTGGGTATTTACCAAAGCTGGTATGTGGTGAGTAATGAGTCTACTAATTTGGATTTAGATGGGAGATAGGTAGAGTGCTGGTTACAAAAACTGGAATATGAGGGTGGTATGTTTAGCAATGGAAACAAAAACTGGATTTTGATGGATGGTGTGAATAGAATTAGTTTTCAAAAGTGTAATACGGTGGTGGCATTTCTTGAATTGGGTACATAGACTAGATTTTGATGTTGCTGGGTAACGTATTGGACATAGGAATTAGGATATGGAGGGTAGTGAATCTGGTATTGGATTTTAATGAGTGTTGGGTACAGTATTGGATACAACACTTGGATTTTGGTGTGTAGTGAAGCTAGTATTGGGTAGAGTCTATATTTTGATGGGGTATCAGGTAGAGAAACTGGGATATGGAGGGTAGTGAGTCTGGTATTTGATACAGAGTCTAGATTTTAATGGGGTATTGGTTACAGAAACTGGGATATGGAGGTTAGTGAGGCTAGTATTGGGTATAGAGTCCATATCTTGATGGGGTATTGGGTAGAGAAACTGGGGTATGAAGGGTAGTGAGTCTGGTACTTGATACAGAGTCTAGATTTTAATGGGGTATTGGTTACAGAAACTGGGATATGGAGGTTAGTGAGGCTAGTATTAGGTATAGAGTCTATATCTTGATGGGGTATGGGATAGAGAAACTGGAACATGGAGGGTAGATTTTGATGTGGTATGGGATAGAGAAATTGGGATATGAAGGATAGTGAGGCTAGTATTTGGTATAGAGTCCATATCTTGATGGGGTATTGGGTAGAGAAACTGGGGTATGAAGGGTATTGAGGCTAGTATTAGGTATAGAGTCTAGATTTTGATGAGGTATAGGATAGAGAAACTGGGGTATGAAGGGTATTGAGGCTAGTATTTGGTATAGAGTCCATATCTTGATGGGGTATTGGGTAGAGAAACTGGGGTATGTAGGGTAGTGAGTCTGGTATTGGATACAGAGTCTAGATTTTGATGGGGATGGGTAGTATTTTATACAGAACCTGGAATACAAGGGCTCCTGGGTCTAGTACTTGGGATCGGCATTTGCTGCAGTATACGTTTCAGAAGCTTGGATTTGATGTGTAGAAAGTGCACTACTGGGGACAGAGGTTTGGTTATAGCAGGTGCTGGGTGAACTGTTCTACTCAGAGCCTGGGTTATGGAAGGGAATGAGTGGAACTTTGCCAGAGGCAGGAGAATGTGCACAAAAAAGCATATAATTAGTCACAGGCATGTAACACACTCAACAGGGGTTACAGCTCTGCAAGCCAGGGGTTAACTAAGTAATGGATGCCCTGCTCCCTCACATGAGACTATGTATGTGTGCATAACAAAGAGACACAGAAAAACATTTTGTCTCATGTGATAGCGTGTTGTATGAACCTTGCTCGGGGCTGATGTATTCACACTGCGCTCCACTGTTGTGCTTGTCTTGGCTGATAAACGGATCCTGTAAAGAGCCTTGCATTGGGTGCAGTCAATAGAGACTGTCTGTCTGCTCATTTTCCTTTGCTTTAACTTCTCCTTCTTTTTTCTCTCGCTCTCAGCAACAGCACGATTCTATGGAGGATACAAACAAGGAGAGGCCTTTGCATGCTCACAGGGTTATTGATTGAACCAGTGAGATGGTGAAAAAAGGGAGGAGGGAAGCAAGGAGGGGGCTGAGGGGCTGGGGTATGACAGGTGGTGATATAGTTATGTCTACACACCAGCCTATACACCAACACACACACACACACACACACACACGTGTATTCGCAACGCACATCCAAGTAAGCTGTATCTCATTACTTCTTATGCTTTAGCATATCTATGCAAATTACCAGAGATCTGCATGTGAGGACATATTAAAGAAAACACCATCCTCCGACTCAGTGTGTGTGTGTGTGTGTGTGTGTGTTAAACCTCTCACAACCATTACTAATCCTCGGCTGGTTCTCGGTCGAGTGCTCACAGTTGGTCTGAGCTCAAGCTGGGGGTAGCGGTAAGTGGTTTACACACACACACACACAAACACACACAGAGGACAGAGGAGGCTTTGACACAAAAAAAACACGCTGTGTTTTTCTGGGAGGAGGGTCGTGTGGAAACAGTGGCGGCTGCCCCCTTGTGCCACTTCCTCTTTCTTCTTTCCGTGCAGGAAGAGAGCAAAAAAAGGATAGAGAGATTTCTTAATGAGAAAAAACAATAGAGAGGAGAGCAGAGAGATGAAGAATGTTGCCATGACTTTATTAGACAATCAGGGGATATAATGAGGATGAAGAAAGACAAGAGAAGAATAAAATGTGATGAAATGTCCTCTTCCAGATGCTCGTCACCTTAAACTTTACAGCGTTCTTCACGGTGCCGTGTAACTAGTCCAATCCGGTTCTGTATCCTAACCTCCAGAGTAACCAGTGGAACTTCACCCACTTGCATGAAGTCACTCATCAAGACCAAAGTTCCATCCATATTACCTCATTCTGTGAGTAAACAACAAACCATCAAGACTCAAGGACTCCAAGAACATTTGGTGAATTTCCACCACAGGAACCTTCTCAGACACACAAAAAAAATCTTTTGGACAAATTTAAGAACTTTAAGTCCTGTTTCCTCAGACATCAGTCCAGGAACCTTTTTAGTTCTTGCTCCAGAGTAGGAGGTACTCTTTAATGGACCCAGAACTACCAGAATCTTAAAACGAGTTCTTTGGTCTTCTTCGAGGACTATGAAGGACAGTTGTCCTTCTGAGGGAACAGGACATTTTGTGATTTGTGTTCTGTGTGAAATTCCCAGGAGGTCAGCAATTTCTCAAACCAGACCATCTGGCACCAACATCCCTATGATCAAACTCATAAAGATCACGCACTTTGTTTGACATGTATCTGCGTGATGATTCGATTGTATTGCTTTTCATTGCTGCCACCCGATTGGCTGATTAAGTAACGTCCAGATGTGCAGGTGTTCCTAATAAACTGGCCGGCAAGTATATCTCGAAATAACTCTCCGAGAGCATTCTCTGTGTCACGTAGCTCCAAAAAAAAGGGGGGGGGGGGGGCATGGAGCTATTTTTCTTTTTGGCTAAGAGAGAAGACAGACCTTTTCTTTCACACCACAAACCCCCCCACCCCCTCCTTCGCACTCTGTAAGCCGCTTGGTGACCACGGCCATACATGCTGCATATGTTCTGTGCGAGATAAGAGCCCAACGGTCCCCTGTGAGGGGGGGCCTCAGGCAAGGCCACCACACACACAGACACACACACACACACACACACACACACACAGCTCACTGCTGACCATCTGTTGGGAGTCACGCTGTGTGAAAACACTCACAGGCAAACAATAGGGAGCACTGGCAGGCCAAGATTTGTAGAGACTGCATCAGTGTGTGTGTGTGTGTGTGTGTGTGTGTGTGTGGACATTACTTGAAGTCTACACAAGACGTTTAAACCTAACCTCGGAGGAATATATGGTGCTACTGATTGCTGACGGTGAAACAACAGAGTTACTGTAGTGTGTGTGTGCGTGTGTGTGTGCGTGTGTGTGTGTGTGTGTGTGTGAGCTCTTCACTGGGGGTTTGGAATGTATTACAGCACCAATGTTATCTCTGTCCAGGCATTGCTTTCATCACCACAGGCCTTGACCTCCTACTGAGATCGAAATAAAGAGAACCAGAGGAATAAAGACACGGGTTTTCTTTTGAAGAACCGCAGAACCCGGTTCTGTGAGGGAATCGCATTCAAAAACCCGGAGGTCGGATGTTAGCTGGAGCGTAGGACGTGGCTTTTAATGAATTTAAAGCTAATATACATTAATAAACAGGTAGAAATGTGTCCTTACATTGTTTTTAGTAATTAGTGAAAACATATGTGTTAAAGCTAGTGACGTTATGCTGAAAAAGTGTGGCACGTATGCTAATAAGCTAAAACTAAAACACGCTAATTGATGGGAAGATAATTACACTATTATTTAAAAAAAATATTATAAACATTAACCCAGGAAAGCTAATTTCATTGGGCAAAAAAAAAAAAATAACAGAACTAATACACGTTATGCTAAAACTGTTTGTAGACATGCTAATACAAGAGGCGCAAAATATTACAAACATGCTAATGAATGCTAAAATATATTAAACAACAGAAAAACTACTTTCATTAAGCAAAAAATGTACTACACATACGCTAATACGTAAAAGCTAATTATGCTACACAAAAGAAATACCATAAACACTCTAATACATGCTAATACCTTTTAAATAATCACATTGTGTGTGTGTGTGTGTGTGTGTGTGTGTGTGTGTGTGTGTGTCACTGGCAGCTGTGGACTGAGCATTGACAAGCTGGAATTTTGAACTCCTTGTCGCTGACGTTTTAATTGTCAGCCATCTTACACACACACACACACCACACACACATACACACACACACACACACAAAATGCAGGCATTACACACGTCTGTATCTCCCACTACCTCTTCATGCTGGAGCAACAATAAACACAACAAAGATAGAATAAACACAGCTGTACTGTCTGCCAGGAGAAACACACACACACACACACACACACACACACACACACACACACACACACAAAACCAGTCTTTTAATAACAGGTTTGTTGTAAGACTTTATCTCAGGCTCGCTTGATTCCTTATATAGAAGCAGCGTTAGGCGTGTGCTTTAGGTGGGGGCTGTTAATCTGGAGACAGACAGGCGACCACACACACACTCACACGCACACACACACACACACACACACACACACTCAATATTTCAGGCCTGAAATACCAAAAGTCTGTCATTTTGTTTGTAGACTGAAGTCTCCAAATATCACAAGGTGATCAGCAAGATGAGACAAACACTGCCCCCTTCCGGTCAAACACACACACACACACACACACACACACACACACACACACACAGCACATGTTCACATTATACACCTGAATTCTCAATCCTGATTGGTCAGAAGGTGTTTCACAGGCTTGCATTACCGGATTATAGTTTATGGTTATGGGAAGCTAATGTTTTCTGTAAGGAGATGTTCACTTTAATATTTAGGGAAGGAGTCTCCAGTGTTAGAGATACAAGCTGTAAGTTTTGGTTCAGTTTCAGCGACCAGTTCCTTAGATGTTTGTCCGAGTTCTTTTTTTGACTTCCTGGACGAATCATTGTTGCACACTGACCACATCTGGGAAGATTCCCCTCACCGTTCCACATCTTCTTAACGGCTCTTGTGTTTCTCTGGACTTTCAGAATCCCCTTCCTGACTGATATACTTCAATAACTTTCTTTCTAATCGCTTCCAGAAATTTCTTTCCAGTGCAGTGTATAGTGTGCTGCTATTAAATTAGATTAATTGGTTGGTTGAGTTACTAAAGGGGGCAAATACTTTTTCACACAGGGCCTAGGGTTAGTGTTTCTTTGTCTGATATTTTGATGAATTGTAAAACCAGGAAGGAAGGAGGGGGAAAGGGGAAAGGAAGGGAAGGAAGGGGGCAAATACTTTTTCACAGCACTGTAAATATCTAGACATCTTAGCAGACTCACATAAGAGATGTAGCTCTGCCCCCTAAATTAATTTTACACAGAAGATTTGTGCCATGCTAAAGAAATCTGACCTGATGCGTAAAAAAAAAACGTGGCTATAAACGTACACACACACACACACACACACACACACACTTACACACAGGTTTCTCATAAGCAGCAGATTGCCTGAGGAGAAACGGTGTCATAACGTAGCTCACTTCCTTTATCACCTCCTCCACACATTACCACCCTAACCATATGCTCTGTGATCTCAACACGCGCGCGCGTGTGTGTGTGTTGTGTTTATTTTTGTCAGGCTGCTTTTCCACACACTCGCTTTTCGAGGGCTTGTTCGGAAAAGGTCCGTGCAGTCCGTCTTCATCACGCAGTGAGATTTTCACGCCCATCCAACGCAGCCTCCTTTCTCCTTTTCCCACCCGCCCGTATCCTAGCAACCTACATCTGAGCCCAAGGAGCAGCTGGTACAGAGGGAGACGTCAGGTGTGATGTGATCGATTTATGAGTGTGTGTGCATGTGTGTGTGTGTACAGAGCTCATCCTAGCACTGGATGCTGTAAAATCAAACAATCATAGACACACACACACACACACACACACATAAACGGCTGAGTGTTATTTTTCTGATATTTAAAGGTAGAATCAGATGTATGCTTTAGGAGTTAATGCAGTAAAATAAATAGATTTCTTATGTGTAGTGACGTTATACCCTACACCACTGGTTCTTTTTTTTTCTTTAGAAGAAGAAGCCGAAATCCTAGCTGATGTTACATTGGTGGCTCAGTGGTAGGTTTCTCGCCTATCATGCGGAAGGCCCGGGTTCGATTCCCAGCCAATGCCTCAACCCCAGCCACTGGATGCAGTGCCGGTCCCAAGCCCAGAAAAATGGGAGGGTTGTGTCAGGAAGGGCATCCGGCGTAAAACATTTGCCAAGTTGTTGTGCGGACCAGTTGGTCCGCTGTGGCGACCCCGAACAGGGAGCAGCCAAAAGCAACTACTACTATATTTAGGGGCCAAAGCACCAAAGTCTACTCAGATCTAATAAGTTCTGTCTGTGGAAAGGAGTAAAAAGTTCAATCGGTCCAAAAATGGTACGCAAATCAAACTTTGACTTTGAGTCGACTCATGTGAAAGTAGGAAATCAAGCTTTGACTCTGAATCGACTCATCTAAAGTTAAACAAATCAAACTTTGACTCGGAATCGACTCATCTAAAGTTAAACAAATCAAGCTTTGACTCTGAATTGACTCATCTAAAGTAAACAAATCAAACTTTGACTCTGAATCGACTCATCTAAAGTAAACAAATCAAACTTTGACTCTGAATCGACTCATCTAAAGTAAACAAATCAAACTTTGACTCTGAATCGACTCATCTAAAGTAAACAAGTCAAACTTTGACTCTGAATCGACTCATCTAAAGTAAACAAATCAAACTTTGACTCTGAATCGACTCATCTAAAGTAAACAAATCAAACTTTGACTCTGAATCGACTCATCTAAAGTAAACAAATCAAACTTTGACTCTGAATCGACTCATCTAAAGTAAACAAGTCAAACTTTGACTCTGAATCGACTCATCTAAAGTAAACAAATCAAACTTTTACTCTGAATCGACTCATCTAAAGTAAACAAATCAAACTTTGACTCTGAATCGACTCATCTAAAGTAAACAAATCAAACTTTGACTCTGAATCGACTCATCTAAAGTAAACAAATCAAACTTTGACTCTGAATCGACTCATCTAAAGTAAACAAATCAAACTTTGACTCTGAATCGACTCATCTAAAGTAAACAAGTCAAACTTTGACTCTGAATCAACTCATCTAAAGTAAACAAATCAAACTTTTACTCTGAATCGACTCATCTAAAGTAAACAAATCAAACTTTGACTCTGAATCGACTCATCTAAAGTAAACAAATCAAACTTTGACTCTGAATCGACTCATCTAAAGTAAACAAATCAAACTTTGACTCGGAATCGACTCATCTAAAGTAAACAAATCAAACTTTGACTCTGGAAAGTGTGATGGAAATATCTGCAGGCTTTTTTTCTCCTGCAGTGAAATGATGCTCAGGCTGACACACTCGAACCCATCTACAACATTCATGACATCATTTCCTGTTCTGTTTAAACCTGATTTCTGTAGAAACCTGCCTGAGCACCTGAGCTCACCTCATGTGAAGATTAACAAAAGATCTACAGGATCTTACAGTGTGTGTGTGTGTGTGTGTGTCTATGAAGCAAAATGAACTGTACAAGCAAGCAGGTGTTGGTCATGCCCAAGGAACACATGGTAGCGCTATTAACGCTGACCCAGACACACGCCGTATCACCAGCCCAGCTGTGCTCCACACACACACACACACACACACACACACACACACACACACACCTGCTCTCAGTCCACTGGTGCCGCTGAGTCTGTACGCTCAGCCAAATTACTTCCAGAGACACGCTGTTAAATGAAAACCAAACGCACACAGTGGCTAATGAAACGGCTGAACTGCAGGGGACGACACACACACACACACACACACACATTAAGGTGAGGGGACAGGACACACACAC
>JAUCMX010000004.1:29172319-29177319 GCA_033459395.1 Hemibagrus guttatus
AAGGCTAGCATGATAACAAACTAGCTTGTAAAAAAAATGGTTAGGTAACTGATTAGATATTTTCCTCAGTCGTGTTTTGAAGGAAAATTATTAAAAAGAAACAACTGACTAAAGCTAACTAGTGTCGCTAATCACAAACTTTTAAGAAGGCTAGCATGATAATAAACTAGCCTGCAGAAAAACTGTTATTTTATCAACTTTCTTATAAAAAAGATCAGAAAATGTCTGTAGAAAGACTGAAATTACTGACCAAAGTTAACTAGTTTCGCTTATCACAAGCATTTAAAAAGGCTAGCATGATAACAAACTAGCTTGTAAAAAATGGTTAGGTAACTGATTAGATATTTTCCTCAGTCGTGTTTCGAAGGAAAATTCTTGAATATTCTTTTTAATGTAAAAAGCCTTCAATCAGTAAAAAGAAACGACTCACTAAAGCTAACTAGTGTCGCTAATCACACACATTTAAGAAGGCTAGCATGAAAACAAACCAGTTTTGGTAAATAAACATTGTAGTTAGCATGATTTACACCAATTCTGTCACTTACAGGCTAAAATGTGATTTACAGGCTAAAATGGCTGACTAGAGATATCTAGTATTGTTAATCACACACATTTAAGTAGGCTAGCATGATAAAAAAAAAAAACAGCTTGCAGAAAAAAATGCTGAAGTAAATATAAAAAGTAGCTAGCAATAACATTTCCCTCGTTGTGTTCAGAAGGAAAGTGTTCTTTATGCTATAAAAGGTCTGAAATAACTGACTAAAGCTAACTAGTACTGCTAATCACAGAGGGTTAAAAAGGCTAGCATGATAACAAACCAGCTTTGTTAAAAAGAATGCTGAAGTAAATATAAAATGTAACTAGCAATAACAGTTCCCTCTTTGTGTTTAGAAGGAAAATTCTTGAATGTTCTTTATGCTATAAAAGCTCTGCAATCAGAAATTACTGACTAAAGTTAACTAGCATCACTAATCACAGACGTTTAAAAAGTCTAGCATGATAACAAACTAGCCTGCAGAAAAAACTTTTATTTGATCAACTTTCTGAAATTATTGACTTCAACCAGCAAAAAGAAACGACTGACTAAAGCTAACTAGTATCGCTAATCAATGTTTAAAACGTCTAGCATAAAAGGTTATAAAAGGTTTGAAGCACTGAAATTACTGACTAAAGCTAACTAGCTTCGCTAATCACAGATGTTTAAAAAGGCTAGCATGATAACACACCAGTTTGGAAAATGCACATCGTAGCTAGCATGATGCGCACCAAGAAACCCATCATGTGATCTACAGACTGAAATAACTGACTAAAGCTAACTGTTATATCGCTAATCACACACATTTAAAAAACATGCTAGCATGATAACTGTCTAGCTTGCAAATAAACTGGCTAAATCTAGCTAGCACCTTTCCTTCACCGTATATGTGTGTGAGTTAAATTCTTGAATTTTCTTCTTCAGAATATTTTTATGAACAATAAGTCGGACGGTGCAAAGAAACGTCCCAATGAATCAACCACATGACCCTTTATCGTATATCAGATTTAACTAGCGTATATTTTACGCAAAACAGTTTCAGTAACTCAGTCGGTGACCACTGTGGAGTGTTTTGACCGTCAGCCTCACGAGGAGACCGGGGTCAAAAAACTCGTCTCGTTTTTCTTTCCTTCCAGGGTTCTTCTCAAGCCAGGTACAGCGATCATGTAGTGCTCTGTTAACCAAGCATTAACTAGCATGCTCTCCTGTACCACTTTTTGTGTGTGTGTGTGTGTGTGTGAGGTAATCCTGTACAGATCAGTAGTAAACTTCTGCCTCAGGCTGAAACACTATCCTCATTGTGTAACGTTAAAGAGCCGTGTTGTGATATGGGATCTGTGTCCACTTCACTCAGGGGTTGATTTCAGGGTCAGGGGAACCGAAGCGCAACTTAGCCGGCGTTCGCTTCGGTTCAGTTCGTTCGTATGCCGAAAATGCTTCGTATGCCGATGCAAATTTTTTGCAAAATTTCAATTCTTAAGGTGAAAATTCGTAAGGGAGGGCACCCGTATGCAGAGGTTCAACTGTATATAATTTACTACTAATAATATTAGCAATAAGCTAACTGTTGCTTCACATAATGCAGAGTGTGAAGAGTAAAGCTTGAGGATTAGCTCATCAGATTTCGATTATTTTATCTATATAGTAATCCTTAAAACTTTTATTTTGATATGATGTTTGGGTAAAACTTCTTCACATGGTAACTTAACCGATTCAGAACGACACGCTGTATAACCTGATGTCACAAACTGTATGATGTCACAAATCATATGCAAATTACTCCAGGATGAAAAAGTGCTCCTGTCACTTTAGGGCTGCTAATCTAGCTAGCCAGCTCATGTGAATTAAAAAAAAAAAAAACATAAATCATGGTTGTGGGGGCACGGTGGCTTGGTGGTTAGCACATTTGCCTCACACCTCCAGGGTTGGGGGTTCGATTCTCGCCTCCGCCGTGTGTGTGGAGTTTGCATGTTCTCCCCGTGCCTCAGGGGTTTCCTCTGGGTACTCTGGTTTCCTTAGTTCACTAACAGTTATTTAAATCATTAGCAAAGAGGGCGGGTCTAATTTGCATATTCATCGCTCATGGTGTTTATAATGAATGAATAAAACAACTTTTAAATACGTTAAACACATCCTTCTATCTATCTATCTATCTATCTATCTATCTATCTATCTATCTATCTATAATAAACATGTAACTACATTTGAAACACTTTAATAATGTTTCGATCTTGACTCGATCTCGACGAGACCCAGTTTTCCTCATAGGGACCGTCCAGACGTCCCCGAGAGGATAGAAATACAGAGGGTTTGGAACGTTTGGCTTTGTTACTAAACAAATTTAGGTGAAGAATTGAATTAATCAGCTGCTTAATAACTTTTGTCAGTGGAAAGGCTTCATACGATTAATAAGACAAACGTGTGTGTGTGAGTGTGTGTTTGTTTGCACAACTCTCCATCACTTAACCGGCAAACATTCAATCCAAAGTCCTCAACACACACAACAAGCTTTACAAGTCTGTGAAGACAGTTAATCCTTAGAGACTGGAATCAATTCCACACACACACACACACACACACACACACACGCTCGAACAGAGGTAGGATTCTTTCTGTATCGCATTACAAACCGTGGTGTCCTTTTACACCAAACACCTTTCTATTTTCGTCCCTGACACACACGTGTGTCACGTCTAAGCGGTGTTTACATAGCAGTAGAGACACGTGAGGAGGCCAGAGCCAAGTGGCCTGAAATTAGACGTATAACACAGCTGTAGCTGAGGAAGAAGACATTCCAACACACACATACAAACACAGTGTATTTAAAGATTGGAGTCAGTGTGTCCTCTTCACACCCCACGGTCTGAGCTAATTACCGCCACTCACGTGACTGAGCAAGAATAAACAGTGGTGTTTTTTTTAATAAAAGCCCTAACGTGCAACGTGCAATTAACAGGCCATGACGGTTCAAAGGGACGAATCCGCCATGGCACGACTGATAATCAGCCTCGAGTACGAGCGACGACGACTTAAGAATTATTGTACAGCTGTTAAAAAGCTATAAAAATAAATACTAGAGTTTTTTTTTAAATTTTTTTAGAACAGCAATGCAAAAAAAAAAAAAAAAAATAGATCATATTCATCTCATGAAGGCAAAATAATCTAATATTTATTGGCTACAACCTTCAATAAACTAATTATTATTATCATTATTTTATTTAATTTTTTATTTGTAGACTTTTTTCCAGCTTGAAAATTCTTTGTTCTATTAACAGATAATTCTCCTAATTTTAAACATTTATTTCTAAATAATCTGGATTAGAAAAGTGAGTAGAAATGTCTAGGTTTAGTATTTATAAATCTACTTTATTTATAATAAATTAACTGAGTGCTTTGGATAACTTCTTTCTAAAAGGGAACGTTAAATTAACTTAATTTTAATATATTCGGGATATTTTCACGGGATAAAAAATATAATAAAATATAATAAAAATAAAATAACACGGGGGATAATTGATAAAACTACGTGTTCTATGAATCTGAGATATTATCAGGTTTTATGGCTGTATGTTTTATATCATATTGTTTATTTCGTTCATTTTAATCTTATTTCTTTCACATGTTTTTTTTAACGTAATATTTCTTCATTTTGCCCTTTTTGGAATATTTTCACGTATTTCATTTGAGTAATATTTTCACGTACTGCTTTTACGCAACATTTTCACACGTTGCTTTTTTACGAATATTTCCACGCATGGCTTTTATGTAATATATACATTCATCACTTTTACTGAATATTTTAAGATATTTCTTTTAAATAATATTTTCACGTACCTCTTTTACAGCAACATTTATATGTGTTGCTTTTAGGTCATTTTTTTTACTTAGCTCTTTTACGTCATATTTTCACGTTTCACGTTTATGAAATGTTTCCACATATGTCTTTTAAGAAATATTTTCACATATTGCTTTTTTACGTATATTTTCACGTGTCGCTTCTTTATATCTTTATATTATGCTTTTGCGTAATATTTTCACATATTTCTTTTAAATAATATTTTCACATATCACTTTTACACAACCTTTTCACATATTGCTTGTATAAAAAAATTTCACGTATAACTATTAGTTAATATTTCCACGTATCACTTTTACGGAATATTTTCACATACTGCTTTTACGCAACATTTTAACGTATTTCTTTTATGAAAACTTTCACGTGTTGCTTTTACGTAATATGCGCACTTATCACTTTAACTTAATAGTTTACATATTGCTTTTATAAAAAATTTTCACGTATTACTTTTAGTTAAGATTTCCGCGTATCACTTTTACATAATATTCTTACGTATTTCTTTTACGCAATATTTTCACATGCTGTTTTTTTACGAATATTTTCATGTATCATTTTTACATATTATTTAAAAAAAAGCATGAAGTGCCTTTCCGCAATTTTTCCATGTAT
>JAUCMX010000004.1:29182319-29184819 GCA_033459395.1 Hemibagrus guttatus
AAATGCTAGAAATCATATGTAAAAATTTATTTAAAAATAAATAAATAAATAAATAAATTAAGAATATATATATATATATATATATATATATATATATATATATATATATATATATATATATTTATATATAATCTCACCTATATTAAAAATGACATCTCAAATATTAAGACGATTTTAAAAAATCATACCAAAAAAGTACAATAATAAATATATTTTTAAAAATATTATATATATATTTAGTGATTTTATATGAATTTAAAAAAAATCATTATTAGAGTTTTTTATTATTAATTATATTTAATTATTTAATTATATATTATTGGTGTTTTTGTTATTTATTACATTTCTGTTTATTAGCACATTTAGCTGAAATTAATTATTACATTTTTAAATAACATTTTTTGCCTTTGGCTGGGAAAAAAGGGCTTTTCTTAAAAAATGCTTCAACATTTTTAATGATTATAAAACTCCTCAGAAGCGGATGAGTGCACTCACTTTAATGGAGTAATACCGCCACCTAGTGGACACCCTTCACCCCAAACATCCAAAGACTCAAAAAATGGAAAACATTTTAAGATTCAACACCGAATAAAAACACGAACTCTTTCTGCTTCATTCATCCACAACTTAAAGTCATGTGAAGTATCTATAGCTAATGAATATTTATAAAAAGAAATACGAAAAGTGCAAAAAAAGATGTTAAAAAATAATATTTAAGAAATAATTACGGAAACAAATTTACATCAACTGCTTTCAGCCATATTTTAATTATTTTATTTAATGGCATTTAATAAAAATATATATCACACTGTTTCAGAAAGTGTACTGTGACATGATTTATCATCATAGTGATGTTATACAGTATTTCTCCAAGCACTAGGAATAGCCTCTCACTGCAACATGGAGGAGATTTGTCCTTTAAAAAATATACACTACGTCATTTTAGTTGCTGCTGGATTAAAATTTTATATTTTAATATCTTTATTAATTTTATATTTTATATTATCACTAAATGACATCAGATTTTAAAGAAACTGATTGATTTCTTATTCTGGAGATTATTATAAATAAAATATTATATATATATCTACCAAACACACTAGCTGTTAGAAACTAGCCACCACACAGACTAGCTACCATAAAAACTAGCTATTAACAAGCTAACTACCATGCCAACTAACTTCCATAAAAAAATAGCTATTTACAAAATAGCTACAATGAAAGACTAGCTACCACACAAACTAACTACTACACAATCTAGCTACAAACAAACTAGTTACCATAAGACTATAGCTATCAACAAACTAGCTAGAAAAAAACTAGCAACCAACCAAACTAGCTATAAACAATCTAGCTACCAGACAAACTAGCTAATAACAAACAAGCTACCATGAAAAGATTAGCTATTAACAAACTAGCTACTACACAAACTAGCTATAAACAAACTAGCTACCATGAACCTCTAGCTTTCAGCAAACTAGCTACCACACAAACTTTGAAGTTGCTTTCGGCTGCTCCCTGTTCGGGGTCGCCGCAGCGGACCAACTGGTCCGCACAACAATTTGGCAAATGTTTTACACCGGATGCCCTTCCTGACGCAACCCTCCCATTTTTCCGGGCTTGGGACCGGCACTGCATCCAGTGGCTGGGGTTGAGGCATTGGCTGGGAATCGAACCCAGGCCTTCCGCATGATAGACGAGAAACCTACCACTGAGCCACCAATGCCCCTCCTACCACACAAACTAACTATCATAAAAAATATATCTACGAATAAACTAGTGATCATGATACTCGAGCTATCAACAAACTAGCTTTAAACAAACTAGCTACAACACAAACTGGCTATAAAACACTAGCTACCATAAATACTAGCTATAAACAAACTAGTTGCCATAAAACTATAGCTATTAACAAACTAGCTACCGCACAAACTAACCATAAAGAACTAGCTATTTACAAACTAGCTACCATGAAAAAATAGATATTAACAAACTAGCTACTACACAAACTAGCTATAAACAAACTAGCTACCATGAAACTCTAGCTATCAAAAAACTAGCTAGGAAAAAAACTAACTACCAACCAAACTAGCTTTAAACAAACTAGCTACTACACAAACTAGCTTTAAACAAACTAGCTTCCAGACCAACTAGCTATAAACAAACTAGCTATAAACAAAGTAACTACCACATAAACTAGCTATAAACAAACTAGCTACCATGAACCTCTAGCTTTCAGCAAAATAGCTACCACACAAACTAGCTACCATAAAAATATAGCTATGAATAAACTAGCAACCATGATACTCTAGCATATCAACAAACTAGCTTTAAACAAACTAGCTACCATGAAAACTATAGATATCAAGAAACTAGCTACCACACAAACTAGCTAATAACAAACAAGCTACCATGATACACTAGCTATTAACAAAAACTAGCTACCACAAAAACTAACTACCACATAAACTAGCTATAAACAAAAACTACCACACAAACT
>JAUCMX010000004.1:29189819-29200746 GCA_033459395.1 Hemibagrus guttatus
GTTCGGATAAGCGGTAGACAATGAATCCTTGCATTTTTCCTGCTTCCAACACATCAACTTCATGACTGTTCACTTGCTGCCTAATGTATCCTGCCCTTGACCGGTGCTTAACGATATAATCTCTGTTATTCATGTCCATAAATTTGTGGTATAACAGTAAGAAAATATTTTAATAATAAAGTTAGCGTTCCTCCCTGAACTATTCAGAGCTCACACACTTCACCTCCAGCTGCTTCCAGCACTAAACGGGGTGACTGACTGTGAACGGATATTATGGAAGTGTGTATATATATGTGTGTGTGTGTGTGTGTGTGTGTGAGTGAGTGAGAGTCTTGAAACAGGCCTGTTCTTCATCATAACTCAACAGCACATTTCCCATTCACGCAGAGGGAGTCGGAGGCAGCACCTGGCCCACGGGGAGCCGTGCAGAATAAACAGGCTGGAAAACATGAATGAATCAGCGCAGGCTCACGCATGGACTGGATCACTGATGAATCCTGAGAAAGAAATGGACGTTGACGGCATTGATTCGATTTATTAGGAGATAAACGTGTGTGTGTGTGTGTGTGTCTCTGTGTGTGTGTGTGTCTGTGGTATTTTTGGGTTACAGAGAGTCACACAGATGTGGAAATGAGTAAGAGAAAGGGAGTCAGTGACAAAAAATGTAATGAGTAGTGAAAAAGCCCAATGGACCGTTTTTTTTGTTGTTTTTTTTAACGTAGTTGAGGTCAAGTGTGGGGAACATATGTGAGGAGAAGAACTACTGTCCCACAGTGTGTGTGTGTGTGTGTGTGTGTGTGTGTGTGTGTGTGTGTGTGTGCAAACAGCACTGTTTAAAGTAGGTGTACAAAAAGCTCATCAACAGAATACGATAATAAAAAATAGGTGCAGATTTCATTATCCATGAGTCAGACTACATGCTACGCCACTTTATTTATAGATAGATAGATAGATAGATGGATAGATAGATAGATAGATAGATAGATAGATAGATAGATAGACAGACAAATAGATAGTTAGATAGATAAACAGACAGATAGACAGACAGACAGATAGATAGATAGACAGACAGATAGATAGATAGAACCACAAATTAAAAAAATCTAAAAATATTATTTACTTACAAACGCAGAATATTAAAATTTCATGAGGGAAACGAAAAAGTTGGAAGGATGTTGTCGTTGTAGCTAGTTCTCTAGCAGTATCAGACATTCAGGATCATATTTATTTATCTTTCCTGCTCTATGAACACAAAATGATTGACTCCACCCACACAGCGGATAAGGGTGGGGCTGATTTCAGGGCTGGAAAATTTTACACTCAAGCCTTGAATTAAAAAAATAATAAATAATAATAATAAAAAAATAAACAAATAAATAAATAATATTGTATATTAATATTATTAAAATAATAAACAATATAATATAGTATAAATAAAATAATAAAAAAAATAATAATAAATAATTCAATAACTTAGTTCATTCAAGGTTACAATTCTGGAATCAGATAAAATAATATTACAGGATTATTTATAACCGTATTAATAATAAAGGCGTATTTATTACTATGGTCTGTGTATATGGCTATAAATAGGAAGTCAGCAGATGAATGGTGAACCCAGAACACTTTCTGCATGCGTGTGTCCATAAAACCACAGTCCAGAGGCTGACAAGTCGACGTCGCCTTTCCCCCGAAGCTCGTTTCCAGCTGAAAGGAGTCCAAATAAACATAGCTCCCAACGCTAAGCTTTGTTTATTTACAGAAGGCACACTGCCTCATGATGCAATCACCTCCACTACGACTCACTGGATGCACAGGAAGTGTAAGAGTGTGTGTATGTGTATGTATCTGTGGAAACTTTCTGAAAACATACTGTGAAGTGGCGAGAAAGAAAAGATAATAATATACGACTAAATATTTAATTATTAATGTTAGATATTTTATTATAATAATTAAATAGTGAAACTTTATTTATTATTTGTGTACCACTAATAAATCTTATTAAAACAGTAAAAAAAAGTTGTGGAAAAAAATGAATGAAAAATATTAATTAAATAGAAAAAGATAAAATTAAAAATTAAGTTAAAAATAATTAAAAATGAAACATTAATATAATTTTAAATTTTAGGAGCTTACGCCTCTTCTATGTTTTCTCTTCATTTTGAGAAACTGCGATTCTGAAATTTTCGTATAAACTTTAACCTTAAGGTTTCCACCGAGTTCATGGTGGTTTTAAATTGTGCATTCGACACGGAAAAGTCAAGCGCAAATTCGCTCACTGTTCAAGTGGCTAAAATCGTGAAAACACGGTTGCTAAGCAACTAGGAAACTTTGTATAAGCTAGCTGATTACTGAGCCTAAATATTTAGGCAGCATGTAGCTGGTTTAGGAAAAATACAAAGCTTTAAGACTTTGGAAATGAGACAAATCTATCAGAAATGTCATATTTACCTCAGAAGAGTTGGTCAATTTTTAGTAAAAAATTACTAAATTTTGTGGTGTTTTTAGTAATGTGGGCATCAAAAAGTATGTCAACATTTTCACATTTAATGTAATGTTTTATTTAATAATAATAATAATAATAATAATAATAATAATAATAATAATAATAAATTAATGTTCATTATTTCTTTCTTTCTTTCTTTCTTTATTTATTTTTTATTTAATTATTTTTTATTTATTCATTTATTTATTTATTTATTCATTTATTTTAGATTATGTTTTGGTTATACTCTGTTAGCATGAGTTTCAGTGAAAAACAAAGATCATAATAATAATAATAAAAAATTAATGATTTATTTATTTATTTAATAATTTTTATTTTTAGTTTTTATCTTGGTTATACTCTGTTAGCATGAGTTTTGATTAAAAAATAAGATAATAATAATGATAATAATAATAACAATAATAATAATAATAATAATAATTATTATTATTATTATGTTCATTATTTACATTTATTAATTAATTTAATTATTTTAGTTTTTATTTTGGTTATACTCTGTTAGCATGAGTTTCAATAAAAAAAAAAAGATAATAATAACAATTTAAAAAATTCTGATTATTTTTGTATCGTTACAGCTTAATCTTCTCAGATCGTGTCTATACGTTAGCGCAATATATGCTAGCTTGATGCCACCTGATGCAGGCTGCCACGTGCCCTCAAACTCCCGGGAAACATGGCGGCCGTAACCATCCTCTCATCAGGAAAAAGTGCCAGGCTCGGCGTGCACGCTCTGCTCACCGAACAGGCCTCGTAAAAAAGCTCTCGCACACAATAAAGCCAAGCCAGGAATGGCAGGCAACGCACTTAAAAATAACTAGCCGCGCCACAGCTGCTAATAAAAAAGAACATACACACACACAGGCACAAAACAAAAAAGTAGCAAACTGGATAAAGAGCTAGGAGACAAAAAAAAAGTCACAGCTGTGAAGGGGGGTAGGGGCAGGAGGAGAGGGGGGTAGGGGCAGGAGGAGAGGGGGGAAAAGCTGGCAGGGGGAAAGGGCGAGAGGGGGAAAAAACTGGGGGGAGGAAGAAAAACAGGTCCCACAGAGCTACCGTGCAGGCGCCAGTGAAGACAGCGCGGGAGGGAATGAAGCGAGGAGAGAGAGAGAGAGAGAGAGAGAGAGAGAGAGAGAGAGAGAGGAGAGGGAGGGAAGAAAGCTGCAGAAACTTTCAACAGATGCGTGAAGCCCTTGTCAGCATTCCTGCTAGGTAACGCAAGGTCAGGAGCTAGCAGGAAGACAATATGAGGACTATTTGGGCTCCCTCAGCGCCAGATGTGTTTTAATAAGACGACTGCCCTCGCAGCTAATAAGGTCAGCCTCTGGCTCCAGCGAGACGAGCAAACAAGTCGACTCTTGGCAGGAATTCAGCACGGACTTGGCACGAGCTCCGACTCTGCTTCCTGCTCTGTGGAAAAAAAAGGCAGAACGCGCTGCAGTCGTTCCCCCTGCACCGGGCTTTTATTAGACACTTCCCTTTTACGCACAGCAGTAAGAGACTGAATGGGAAAAAAGGGGGGAAAGAGACAAATAGAGTTGGAGAATGGATGAGAGATGGAGATAGCTGACGGAGAAAGAAAGACCGAGAGCCAAAATCTGTGATTCCTTCCCTAATATCGTGCTCTCCTCACCCTCCTTGGATTTTAAACACATATGGACCACCCTGTCACTGCTCTTATGATTCTTATGAAATATGCACCACTACTGTGCATAAAACCATGCATGTAGTACCTCAAAGCCCAGATAATACCTGGACCTCTGGAGATTAAAATCAAATAAGTGGTGCAGCGGCTCCGGAGTCTGGAATTTAAAATGAAAAAAAAAAAAAAACAAGAAAAAAAACCCCCAAGGAAATAACACAAGCAGAAGAACTTCTGGAGTTCTGGCACACTTCAGCAGCGCTTTGTTTATGTTCAGGCGTGCCAATTGTTCAAGGAGGAGAATGTTCCTCGCTCCAAACAATGTTCCCCATTAGGGCTTTTTAATCATGCAATAATCATCCAGGGACAAATCTAAATATTTGCTGGCTGAGTCGGAACAAAATAATCTGCTGGGAATGATCCTGATCTTCACACACACACACACACACACACACACACACACACACACACACATAGAGTGACAAGACACTAAGGATTTCTTTACACATATAAATTTCATCCATCTTGAGTGTGAGAATTAAATCCGTGATGAGATTTATCCACATCAAAATGCAAGTTCAAGCAAGACATTTCTGTAACACTTTATTTTTCATTTTAAATCTAACTAATAAATCACTTCAGGAATTCTGGGACACATTTTAGCCTTTTAGTTAAGTTTAAATACGTCGCTATCTCCAAGACTCATCTCCGTGTGTCATAACCTAATCGCCATTCAGTACATGACATCACACGCAACACCTCTCACAATACGTTACATCATGGCCGAAACCCCTCGTTATACACGACATCATAGCTAAAAACTCCTCCTAATATATGACACCAAAACTGAAACCCTTCATAATACATGGCATCATACACAAAACTCCTCCCAATCTATGAGATCGTAACTAAAAACTCCTCCAAATACATCATTACTGAAACCCCACCTACTACATGACATCACACGCAAAAGCCCCTCCCACTACATGACATCATAACCCCAAACTCCTCCCAATACATGATGTCATAACAGAAACCCTTCATAATATAAGATGTCATAAATAAAACTCTTCATAATACATGACTTCACATGCAAAAACCCCTCCTAATACATGACATCATAACCAAAAGCCCAACTACTACATGACATCATAACTGAAAACTCCTCCAAATACATGACATCATAATCAAAAGCCCACCTACTACATGACACCATAACTGAAACCCCACCTACTGCATGACATCATAACTAAAACCCTTCATAATACATGACTTCACATGCAAAAACCCTCCTAATACATGACATCATAACTGAAACCCTTCATTATATATATGACATCAAAGACAAAACTCCTCCTAAAACATGACATCATAGTTAAAACCTTCATAATACATGACATCACACGCAAACCCCCACCCCACTACTTGACATCATAACCAAAAACCCCTCCTACTACTTGACATCACATGAAAAAGAACCCTACTACATGACATCATAACCAAAAACGCCTCCAAATACATGACATCATAATCGAAACCCCACCTACGACATGATATCATAACCAAAACCCCTTCTAATACTTTACATCAAATCTAAAACCCCTGACATCATAATTTTAATGAAACAAATATTTAGATTTGGAAGCCTTATTTAAGTGAAGTAACTGGACCAATAGCTTAACATAGCATAAGACATCAAATACACCAAAAATCAGGTGTGTACATGATCTTATAATCCACCTCTCTCTCTCTCTCTCTCTCTCTCTCTCTCTCTCTCTCTCTCTCTCTCTCTCTCTCTCTCTCTCCCTCTCTCTCTCTCTCCTGCATGCCATCACAGTGCAACGCTGCTTCATGCTACATTAACCATGAGCTCACACCACACACACCGACCCACACACACACACACACACACACACACACACACACACACACACACACACACACAGTTTGCACAGCTAGAGAGCGAGAGCTCTAACTTAAAAAAAAAATATTCCAGATGCTTCACCCTTTATTACAATTAGCCTAAGAAGCACGTTCTAGCACATATGGATATTTCATCCATGTCGGAATTCTAAATAGGAATTATTATTTAGGAGAATTTCTAGAGAAGTAGATCTTAACAAACGCAGCTCCTGGAATCTTCCTCCATGAGGAAGTAAAGCAGAATGAAAGCTCTGAGGAGAACATTACATACTCCTGCAACTCCAGCTGGAATCCTGAGGACGTGAATCAGGACGTGGGAAATCCTAGGAGATGATAAAAAAAAAAAAAAAGGCAGAATAAAAGTTTCATGAAAGGGAGACAAATGTATTAAATTCATTCTTCATTTTTCTTTTCGTTTTTTTCCTGTAAGCACGGAGGCACGCTCGGAGCTTAGGTGTCCTCTGCTGCAAGCGGAGGGAATATTTGGACATCTCTGGGCATCTTTGTCTTTCTTTGGGATTTCTTTTTTTTAAAAAACAAACAAACGAATAAGTAAAAAAAATAAAATAAATAAATTCTACTCTATATCTGTACTGCTGTAGTGATTCTTAAAAATAAATAATTAAATGTAAAAAAAAAAGTGAGACTAAACAAAATTAAAAAAAAAAAAACATCCCCCTCGGGTGTCTATATTATGTCTGTCTTTCTGTGGATTTTCTTGATTTTTTTTTATTTTTTTTTTAATTTTTTTAATGTTATGAATGTCTTTCTGAAATAAAATACACACAAAGAAAACAACACAACAAACAAAAAATAAAATCTCTTTCTTTGTGGACTTTACTTTAAAAAAAAATATTAAAGTGTCCTTCAGATGGAAAATAAAACAAAAATTAAAAAAAGCATACAATAGCCCTTCAAGTGTCTATATTATGTCTGTCTTTCTGTAGATTTTTTTTATTTTTTATTTATTTTTTTTTTTAAATGTTACGACTGTCTTTCTGAAATAAATGCAAAAACACACCTGTCTTTCAGGTGAAAAATACAAAAAAAAAAGGAAAAAAGTTTATAATAACCTGTTTGCAAAAGCACACACACCCCTTAACTGTGTCACTGTGTTAAAGCACTTTTTGTTGGTTATAAAGCGCTCAGTGTTTCTACGTCTCTCGTCACTTAGCTCATCTCAATCTGGCTATTATTCCACTCTTCCTTGCAAAAAAATGCTCCACATTTATCAGATAGTGAGGGATCTCCTGTGCACAGCCCTCTTCGAGTCATTCCTCAGGTTTTTGATAGGGATTTAGAAAGATCTGTGGTCTGACTGCAACATTCCAAAACTCTGAGTTCTTCTCCTTCTAAAGCTGTTCCTTTGTTGACTTTGTCGGGTTTGTGCTTTGGGTCGTTTTCATCTTCAGACTTGCAGTTTTTCATCTTCAGACCTGGAGGTTTCGTGCCAAAATAGACTGCCATTTGAAGAACTATCCATGAATCCTTCTATCTCGGTCCCAGCTGAAGAAAAGCAGAACCATTGCATGATGCCACCACCACCATGTTTCACCATGGGTACAGTATGGAGTTCTTTGGGTGAGAACCTCGGCATACGAAATTACGAATTTCCCTATAAGAAATAATGTAAATGCAGATAATCCGTTCCAGCCATCCAAAAATATGACCAATATTCCCAATACGAAGCTTATGTAAACTGTATGGCTGCTTACAAAGAACTGACCCAACTCAAGCATTCCATGTCAAGGCTCCTCACAGGAAGTCGTGCCACCAAGCTTGGGCTAAAAACAGATTTTGCACATACCCGGATTTTGCATATTACCTTATTATCTCTTGTACCTTTAAATTTCTACTATTTAGTATTTCTTGTTATATTTTTTATTTTATATTTCATTTATTGCTATTTATTATTTATTTTATTTTTTATTTATTACCTATGTTTGTGGATACTGGTGGAAGTTGTAAATTTCCCATTGGGATGAATAAAGTATCTATCTATCTATCTATCTATCTATCTATCTATCTATCTATCTATCTATCTATCTATCTATCTATCTATCTATGTGTGTTCACTTCACTTCACTAAAAGAAATATCCTGTGCCTGCGATTTCACTAGGTTAAGTTGTTTTCCGCAAAAAAAAACGGACAAAATAAGAAGTTGCATCACAAAAAGCCCCAGCAAAATCAACAAAATCTGCAACAACCCCGCCATTTTCACTTGCATTTCATCTGCTAAATCATATTAAATGTGTAAAATAAAAGGAAACAAGTTCTCACGCTCGTTGTCTACAACAGCATCATTTCCAGAGGGAAATTTTTTGCAGCACTTAAAGGCACTCTCGAAAACGCTTTGAAATAACTCTGTGGAGAGTGAGAACTTTAATACATGCAAAATATTAAATACAGATTGAGGAAATTGAGAACAGGAAGCAGGCTGATGGCGGGCGGTCCACTGGCGAGGCGAGGCGACGTGAGGCGAGGCGGTCGGTTCGGTTACGGCTGCTGGCTAAGCTTTCAGTTTGGTCCACATTTTTCATTACTGTAATCCTGGCCAGTGTGGGCTCTGGACTGGTCAGAGAGGTCTGGTTGAGCCATGAGTGGTTTCCATGTCCACTGCCAGTCGTTTTAGCAGCGCTGTATGATTAGCCGACCACAAGGCTTCGGAAACCATCAGCCCTGCATCGACGCATAAACCAGGACGCATCGTCTGATCACAATTACAGAAACACAAAGCCAAGAGTGACAACAACGATGAAGCAGCGCCGGAGCTGCACTTTTTCTTCTCGTTGTATTATGTTCTTTTTCCTTTTCTGGGTCTGGCTCTCGTCAGCCGTGTCGTGTGGGATCTTTCGGATCAGGTCTGATCATAGGCCTCTTATGAATGAAGCGATTAATATCCACTCTCCAGAACACGACTGCTGAAAGCAACTGCAGGTCAATGGTTTTGTTTTTCTGCATTCTACCTTTTCTCAATTTCTTATCGAGATCTAATCTCCGGTCCACACAGATGTTTCTGGAAACGTGTCCACAGTAAAATGATCTCCTTTCTACAACATGAAAATGAAACTCGAAAAATCGCCACCGTACGCAGATCTGTCCCGTGGTACGAATGCGCTACGTCTCTGTTTCTTAAAAGTGTTCTGTTCTCACGTTACGCTCTGTAACATCTTTTTCAATTTGCATTATTTTATTATTTTAGAATATAATCACAACTTTACTAACCCCTGAATCCAGCACGCTACAAACACAGATTTCCGATAAGACCCAGATAAACACTTTGTATCCGAACGTAACATTAAACAGCAGTTAAACGGACACTATGTTGGCGAAAGTTTTGGGACGTCTGCCTTTGCATGCACATGAATGTAATATGGAGTTGTCCCGCCCTGTGCAGCTATAACAGCTTCAACTCTTCTGGGAAGGCTTTCCACAAGGTTTAGGAGTGTGTTTATGGGAATTTTTGACCATTCCACTAGAAGCGCATTTGTGAGGTCAGGCACTGATGTTGGACGAGAAGGCCTGGCTCGCAGTCTCCGCTCTAATTCATCCCAAAGGTGTTCTATGGGGTTGAGGTCAGGACTCCGTCAAGTTATGGACCTTGCTTTGTGCACCGGTGTGCAGTCATGTTGGAACAGGAAGGGGTCATCCCCAAACTGTTCCTACAAAGTTGGGAGCATGAAATTGTCCAAAATGTCTTGGTATGCTGAAGCATTAAGAGTTCCTTTCACTGGAACTAAGGGGCTGAGCCCAACCCCTGAAAACAACACCTGAATTCAATGATTTGGAGGAGTGTCCCAAAACTTTTGGCAATGTAGTGTAAATAAACTTTTCGTTTAAACCCTTTTGCTTTTCTTTACCTTCACTTCTGCTCAATACATCTTACTCTTATTTTTTCTCTAACTATTCTTGAGCCGTTTAAAGCAGCAGTTCATGAGTTCTTGACGCCCCCTATAGGCAACCCCACCTTTTTTTGGGATTATTTGGAAACAGCTCTTCGTACGGATGTTTTCAAAAACAATATCTATATACATGTAGACTGCATGTATTTAAGCATGAGGGGTGTCTCTTAAAACAAACAAACACATAAACAACAAAAAAAAAACAACGTTTATTATATGGGTTTTATCTCCTGTCGTTCCATGGACTTTCCTTTAAAACAAAAACAAAAAAATGAATAAACGAAATAAAACAAAAAACCACAACAAAAGTATGTCTTAACGTATGTTTGTCTTTCGGCTGACTTTCTGTCTTTCTTTTTTTTTTTTTTTTTTAAAGCTACATGAATGAAATGTAAATAAATAAATAAATAAATAAAAATATATAGATAAAAAACGAAATAAATGAGTGAGTGAGTGGATAAATAAACAAATAAATAAATAAATAAATAAATAAACAGCCTAAGGACAATGGGTTAGAAAGTATACCTAGCGTCTTAATTTTTTTATTATTATTTATTTATTTATTTATTTATTTTAAGCATATTTACTCATCCAGACATCTCCTCAACAAGCTCACGGGATATAAACCGTGTGCAGAAGGGGCTGGAAGCATTCTGCCCCAAGAGGAAATGGGGTATTTGCCCCTGACTCCAGCTCTCAGCAGCCCGTGTGATTAGACGTGCAGCTTTTTCCCCTTCACCTCTTCATCGCTCATAAATCAGCTCTCTGCTTTGATAAGGTGCCACGTTTTCCCCCGGGCTGCCAGCACATCACTTCTTATTCTCTCACTTCGGAAAAACACCGGTCGCTCGACTGTACACTGCTTCCTCTCTCTCTTGTTTCTCCCTCCCTGGAATCCCCCCTTTTTACGTGATGTGTTGCAACTTTTCAGAGGCTTCAGTAGGATGGAAGTCAGG
>JAUCMX010000004.1:29201246-29220738 GCA_033459395.1 Hemibagrus guttatus
AAATAAATAAATAAATAAATAAATAAACAAACAATAGCCCCCCCTTTTTTGGCCTGGAGAAAAGGCTTAACGCGTTACATGAAAACGTTCAGCTCAGGTCAGAGATTTTTCTCAAACAGAAAGCAACACTCGATTTCCATCTCCGTCTCCGTGACGAATAGGAGTCCGTCGTGTGCATCTGGAGCGCAATTGCTTAATCGGGCTGTAATCGTGTTTGCCTTGGAAGCTGCTGCCTGAAACAAAAAAAAAAAGAAAGAAAAGGACGTGCTAAAAGTTGCCTTGGGAGCACACACACGGCACCGCGTGAGAGCACGCATGCTCACGAGTGCACACGTGTGGTTTCGGCTTTCGTTCGCTTGTGCAAACGGTGCTGTCAGCTTTACAGTATATGGTTAAAAAAAAGAAAAGAAAACACCCCACCGAGAGATCTCAGTCTGTGCGTCTGGCTCTGTTCTTCCTCAAAAGTCACGTACAGAGCCCTACTGTACATCCTGACCAGCCATCACTCACACACACACACACACACACACACACACACACACCGTGGCAGCTGCATTCAGTGACACTCAAAAACCAATTAAAACTTCATGATCACTATATAAGCACTCAGACACGCAGGATCCCTTCAGAGCCTCCACACAACATCCTCTGGAGGCTTTGAAGACAGGAAAAATATTTTGTTTTTAAAAATCGAGTACTGAAAATGTTCCAGAACTTTCCAACTCCGAGAACTGAAGCTCGTATTTAATAGACTGAGTGGATCTAGTAGAGTCGAGATCGTCTGGCTGCAGGGGCGCCATTTGTTTTAGTCATTGACTCTAATCTACAGAGTGAGATATACACACTTTACTAAATGACTAAGCACCTTGAGACATGCTGTGTGTGTGTGTGTGTGTGTGTGTGTGTGTGTGTAGTAAGGTTTAAAAAGATCCCACAGAGTTCTAAACCTCACTTTACAGCATACAGGGGTAGAGGAACGTGTAATTTAGAAGCGAGGTTATGAAGCAGGATCAGCGGCTTTTACAGTGTTAACTCCACATAGCGGTGCTGAACGTGTACAGTGTGAAACGATGCGCTGTATGAATGTTACGGCTCGTTGCTTAGCAACAGACACCCAATCAGAAGCCTCGTATCAGGTGAAAACCAGGACGTAGCTGAACAACACTGAACAAAAACGGCTCGGTAGAGAGAGTCAGGCGGCAAAACACACACCGGGAACATCGCGGAAGTGCACGCCGTAGCGAGAAGGAAGTACACTGTGTGACGCTGAAACATTAGCGGAAGTCGGATATCAGTGAACGAACATCTGATGGACTAGACGACAAACTTAAAAAGAGCAAAAAAAGATGCTAAAGCTGTGAAAGATAACAGCTCGAGCGCAGAACCACGGACCTGAACTTTTTTCCTCACTGATAAAAGTGAAAGCGTGAGACGAGCCGTTATTTAACGCGCTGGATTCATCACGCAAATTAGAAGAAGATTAATCCAGGGTTTAGGTATGTAGAGTGTGAGAGGTCAGATTATGAAGAGCCAGGATTCAGTGTTAATCCCGGGTAAAGTTTGAGCAGTGTGAAACCTCCAACTACATAAACCCAGGATTCTGTTTAGTTTATAATCACACAGGGAAATATTTCAATTGTAAAAAGCTCTTATCTGTATATAAAGATATAATATTTACTCTGTTGCCATGTTTGGGACACACAGTACAAGAAAACGTCTGTGGACATTAAATACGGATGAAAATATTCACGTTACCTCATAAGTAAATAATGCTTAATACATTAACAAACTGTTCATTTGGCTTGAACTAGCAAAAATGTCCTAAATTAGCATTTTCCTATGCTTTTAAGAGCAGATGTTGAGCAGCTTTTCATGTTTGTGTAATATATATATATATATATATATATATATATATATATATATATATATATATATATGCAGCATAAAGTTTGTTAATGCTAGCAATACTTGTAGTAGCTAGCTAGCTAACGTAGCTACGGGATAGAGAGAGGATCCTTTGCTTGATTGTTGCTTGTTGAACATGTATTGAAGGTAGTATCAATTAAAATAAATCTTAAAAAGTCGGTAAAGTGTGTCACATGCTAGGATATTGATATAACCGCAAAATATCAGTTACCCTGTATTGCTCAAGTGTTGTATTAAAAAGTTATAAAATCCAGAAAAAGCTTTGCTAAGGCTTTCTCTCGTGCTAGTCTGGTCCTTGTTAGAGTGTAAAGGGTGTAGTTTTGACTTTTTTGTTCAAATACGTGGTAATAAAACAGTGTCCCTTTAAACCATTAGCACGGTATGATATGTTTCCCAGCTCACCCGCCTGGAACAGACCGGCTGCTCTCCGTCACCGCTTAGAGTTGTGTCTGCGAGGAATGTCGCTGATGTCAACACACTGCCCAATCTGTCGGAAACTATTTCAAAGCTCCAAAGCCTGTGTGATCCTTGCTTTGGCTTCGCTCCACGGCACAACCCCGCTAAATCCTGCACGCTGCTGCTACCTGTGAAACTGGAGTTAGCGCTGATTCCAGCCAGTTCTCTTAGTGTCAGTGCTAACGCTAATATCTGGAAAGTCCCAAAAACATGCAAGTAACAAGCAACAAAAGGTTCTGTGTGTTATTGGAGTTTGAGGAAAAGCTCACGCTGGGATCTAAGGGCATGTTCAGATGGATATTTATGGTTTATTTGCTATTTAGTTTCATAAGGAATAGAATTAAAACAGAAAGATTTTGACGCATTAGAAATACATTTCTACAGAAATATAACACACAGATCATTAAATATATATTTTATGCCACATCCCATGTTTATATATATATATATATATTTATTTATTTTATTTTTTTTGTTGTCGTTGGTCAAAGCAAATCTCCAAAGCTTGCTTTGTTTCATATCTACAGAGAAACCAATAAACACTGCAGGTTTGATCCACTTCCTCGATTCAGAGTCGATTCAGAGTCGAATGGCTTTCTCATTGGAAATCATTTAGAAGATCTCATTTTTCTCGCTGCCGCCCAATTTCTAAACACCGTGCTAACCAAATTAGCCCTGCATCACCTCCACACTCTGCCTAGTGGCCTTCTGGACATGACTTTGCTCTGATTTTCAGAAATAAATCCTCTGGTAAGCTCAGCTCAGCTTTTGATTCGTGTGAGCGGCGTTAAACAGAGGGCAGACGTTATGAGGCCGCCAGAGACGCCGCCAGAGACGGCCAGCTGTCCCAGCGTGAGGCCAGGTGGCTGTGCGAGTGAAACGGAGTGGAGGGGGTCGAGTTGGGAATAACTTCAGTACAGCACACGCTACAGTCACCGAGCAGAAAGCTATCTGCTGTGCAAATGGTCCTGGCAAGCTGAGGGTGAAATTAGCACCTGGCTCGGGCTATTTTGGACGAACTTTCCCCTCTCGCTGCAGGAATGTCCACGGCGCCGAGCTCGCCCAGGGAGGCATGGCTCTGAGCACGGATCTCTCCACTCCATTACAGCACGACCTCCTAACACACAAACACACACTTATACACACAACATACTTGACCACACACACTCGTGTGTTAACTTTTTATTTCGAATCCAAGTTTATTTCTTCATACATTACCCACAATGCCTTAACACCCTGCTGAGAGAGATACAGTGGTATATCTCTACTCACACTAAAGACAGCGATGCAGCGGCGCTTTAATGATTTATTCTATCCATCTCTTCTTCTCTTCATTCTCTCCTTCTCGGCTCAAACACATCAGCTTAACTTTCACCCTGATCACACCATCGACACCATCATGCCAGTCACTTCACAAACCCGAGTCTCTGCATTGCATTCTGGGACTCTGAGTCCCTGAGTCTGAGTCTACACATTATCTATAACAAAAGTATTCTCTGGTATTAAATATAATATTATTATTATTATTATTATTATTATTATTATTATTATTATTATTATTATGAAACTCTAATACATTTTTTGCTATTTATATAGACTATGCACCAATACTGCTACTACTACTACTAACACGCACACACACACACTCTCACACACACACACACACACACACACACACACACATTAAATTAGATTCTGGATGCATGTTATATCACTGCAAAAAAAAGCATTAATATTTCCACACATCTGGACTACACTTCCCTCCCATACACATTCAATTAATAACACTCTCTGTGCAGCTGTGCCGAGGCCCAGGTGTGTGTGTGTGTGTGTGAGTGAGAGTGTGTGAGATCCACCTGCTATTTCTCTCTCTCACACCTGGAGGATATCCTACACTATAGCACTAGTACAAATGTCAACAGAGCTTCCCCTCTCTCTCTCTCTCTCTCTCTCTCTCACACACACACACACACTCCCTTTCTATTCATGTATATATTTCTGGAAGGATAAGACTATCTATCTATCTATGTATCTATGTATCTATCTATCTATCTATCTATCTATCTATCTATCTATCTAGCTAGCTAGCTAGCTAGCTAGCTGGCTGGCATGTGTATTAGGAGCCTGTTGGTCTGTGTAACTCTAGCTCAGCTCAGTGGGTGATCTGGCTGGCAGTCATCGGGGTCAGCGGCTCGCTCTCTTTGCTTTGCACACAGCTATGTAATTAGCAAAGTAAATGCAGAAGGCTGGTAAATTCCAGTGAGCTGCTCAGCTGACTGGCGCTCTTACCCTCTGAGTCAGCACTCTGTGGCCTCCTAACATACTCCACTTCTGAGCTACCAACAAATCATCTCCTATAAACCAACAGCTTTTAGCGTGGCCTCACTTCGTCATAATCCACAGATGATTCTCGTGATAATTTTCTAAAAATAGTGTTTTCCTTATTTCTTTACATCAGGATGAGAAGGAGGCAGAGGAACAAGATGTTTACGCATGATGCCACCGATCCATGGCATGTTACCAGACGTTTTATAATCAGTAATGACATACAGAATGGACATCAGACAGAACATTGTGAGCAGTGAGAGGTGAAGTTAATAAGACTGATGATCTCCTCATCATGGCACCTGTTAGTGGGTGGGATATATTAGGCAGCAAGTGAGCATTTTGTCCTCAAAGTTGATGTGTTAGAAGCAGGAAAAATGGACAAGTGTAAGGATTTGAGCGAGTTTGACGAAGGACCAAATTGTGATGGCTAGACCACTGGATCAGAACATCTCCACAACTGCAGCTCTTGTGGGGTGTTCCCGGTCTGCAGTGGTCAGTATCTATCTAAAGTGGTCCAAGGAAGGAACAGTGGTGAACCGGAGACAGGGTCATGGGCGGTCAAGGCTCACTGATGGACGTGGGGATCGAAGGCTGGCCCGTGTGGTTCGATCCAACAGACGAGCTACTGTTGCTGAAATTGCTGAAGAAGTTAATGCTGGTTCTGATAGAAAGGGGTCAGAATACACAGCGCATGATGGGTCAGGGCTGTGTTGGAAGCAAAAGGGGGACCAACACAATATGGAGGTGGTCATAATGTTATGCCTGATCAATGCCGTGGTCCTTCAGGATTCGCTGAAGCTCCATTAAGGGATCTGTGTTAATATTTTTATTTATTATTATTACACACTATTATATACATTATTTAGTTCTTTTATATATGTTTAGTCTTAATAACTGGACATTTGAATGAAATTGGTTTAATCTAAACCAAGCCATTAACAAGTTCGGTCAGGAATAAAAATAAAAAAAAGACTCCACAATGCAGTCATGTGACCGAGAGTCAATAAGTGTATTTCTTTATGATATTATTAATCTCCTTTCTCGCTGAGTATTAGACACACACGGGATTGATACAAGTCCTGGATGGACACCAGACATCAGACATCAGACATCAGACCAACCTTCCCTATCCTCTCTCAGATGATCTGATAACGCACTCCTCCTCCTCGGCCCTGACCATGTCTAACAGGACCGCTTGTCTGCGAGAGGCTGAATTTCCTCAGCTGTCACACTCAGCTGTCGCGATGTTCGGAATTTTGAGTTCCGTGTTCTAAATGTCGAGCTCTGAGTTCCTATTTCCAAATTTCGAGTTTTTAGTTCTAAATTCCGAAAAGTGTTCCGAATTCTAAATTCAGAGTTCGGAATTACGAGTTTCATTCTCTGAGTTGTACATTTTGAGTTCCAATTTTGGGAATTTCAAATTCTGAGTTTGGAATTCCGAATTCTGAGTTGTGATTTCTAAATTCCCTGTTCGGAGTTCCAAATTCTACGTTCGGTGTTCTAAGTTCAAAATTCCGAGTTCCGCTGAGTCCTGAGTGTCTACTTTCATATGAGCTTCATATTTAACCAGCACTGTGTAGTGGAACATGACAGACACTGAATCATCAACATGGACGCCCGTGTATTTACTCATTCAAAGCTTATTCCATTATCAGATCATTTAGCTTGCTTCAGGTTAAAGCAATTTCAAGATAGAAATGAAGAGAAACGTCATAATCTACTATTTGTGTAGGAAGTATATTTGCTTATACATCCTGTACTAAAACATGCCATTAAAGTTCCTGTACCATCCTGTCTAGCCAGGAACTTCCTGTTCTTTTTGTAAGAGTTAGAAAGCGTTCTTGATGTCAGCTGATACGGAGAATGTAGGAATCTGAGTCAGGAGGAAATACAGCGCTTCAGGCCATGAGCTCTTCGCTTATCAGACTCTGCTGTGCTTAAAGCAGATAAGAGCCGTGGAACGGAGGAGGATCTAAGGTGAAGAAGGTCAAGTCGAGGTATCCTGCCTGAGAGAAAAGGGTGGAAAAAAGTGACACCTTCCTTTTCCAACGGAGAGCGCAAAGAAAAATATACAACATTTTTTTTTCTCTTCTACTTGTCCAGTCCTTCCATTAGCTCCTCTTGCCTGAGGTTTCAAATTCTCGCATAATAAGAGTCCAGAGTGAGTGAGGGCTCACCCTGGCCTAAATACCGTCTACAGCAAACCTCTCTCTCTCTCTCTCTCTCTCTCTCTCTCTCTCTCTCTCTCTCTCTCTCTCTCTCTTGCTGTCTCTGTCTCTGTTCTGCTATCCTTTGGATATGGTCTTCAATAAGCTGAGAAGAGAATTAGAGAGGAGACAGAAAGAAAGCAAAAGATGTTCTCGGCTCACTGCCAGCTCGAGAAATCAGCACGGAGGGTTTAAGTGCAAGACTGCCAAGTCTCAAAGCCCCGGTTTGGGAGTGCAGGGTTCGAGCCAAGAGCGCAAGCCTCGTCTAGGTGCTCCAATCCGCCAACCCCCTTGAGCCGCTCCCAGGTCAGGACACAATGGCGGGGTGGCACAGAGTGGGGTTCACACGGGACCACCTCGCTTATACAATTCAGCTGGAGAGCAACAGAACACAACAACAGAGAGGCGAAAACCTGCCAGGAATTTACACACAGTCTCTCACACACACACACACACACACACACACACACACACACACACACACACACACACACACACCAGACTGAAAGACCACCATGCATCTGCCAGGATAATGACTTTGGATGAGCGTGGAAATAAAACGATCTGAAAAACTTGACTGTACTTTTGTTCACATTGTGTGTTAACACAACAAACATGAGCTGTGTGTGTTTTTCTTCTGCGACCTTTTAAGGAAACTGGTGTCATATCCAAGGTGCATTCCCACAACCAGCGAGATCCGGTGTTCAGGGATTTACCGGCACCCTGTCCAGAATGATATAGTGATAAATGAATGAACAAGATGTTCCTTGATTGCTTATAAGATCTACACAGCCGCTAAAAATTTGTAATAGAGCTAAAATATTCATCATGTTTTAAAGCTTGTATTTGTTCCAGAAAGCAACTTTTCATATATATATATATATATAAAACCAAAATATATCCATCTAATCACTCCATATTCTAGAGCAGATCCAGGAACTAAAAATGGTCCTTAGGAACTAACATTGGTTCTGGCATCAGAAAGTACTGGAAAATCTCCTAGGTTCCTGAAACGGTTCCTAACGCCCTTAAAACAGAGATCACTTGCTGCACGGTGCTCAGAAGGGACTCCGACCCCTGCTGCACACTGATCACAGAGTAACAGAGTCATGCAGAACGTCAGAACATCAAGAGGACACACAGTCGCCACCTGTGTGACCTTTGACCTCACTTATTCCCTCAATTTCTCTCTGTTTATCTTCTCTGCAAAGACCTGTCACCTACACAGGAACCGGCAGAACTATAGAGGAAGTGAAGCTTCTAACATCTAAAAAATAACTTACATTTGTTTATAATTGATTTAGAGAAATATAGAGATATATAGCACTGTGTCTGTAATTTCTTTAAACATCAGGGTTCTTCGGTTTGTCCAGGTTCTATGGGCCCTTCAAAAAGGGTTCCAAGGGTTCCAATAGGGACTTTTTTTTTATTTGTATGTACAGCAAGAACTCTGAATCATCCAAGAAACCCTTAAGATACACTTGAAAGTAGCATGAACATTGTGAAGGCCATGAAGCTCTGGGGTCTGTGGAGGTTATACTATATTGCCAAAAGTTTTGGGACATGCCTCCAAATCATTGAATTCAGGTGTTGTGTTTCAGGGGTTGGGCTCGGCCCCTTAGTTCCAGTGAAAGGAACTCTTAATGCTTCAGCATACCAAGACATTTTGGACAATGCTCCCAACATTGTGGGAACAGTTTGGGGATGACCCCTTCCTGTTCCAACATGACTGCACACCAGAGCACAAAGCAAGGTCCATAAAGACATGGATGAGTGAGTTTGGTGTGGAGGAACTTGACTGGCCTGCACAGAGTCCTGACCTCAACCCCATAGAACACCTTTGGGATGAATTAGAGCGGAGACTGCGAGCCAGGCCTTCTCGTCCAACATCAGTGCCTGACCTCACAAATGCGCTTCTAGAGGAACGGTCAAAAATTCCCATAAACACACTCCTAAACCTTGTGGAAAGCCTTCCCAGAAGAGTTGAAGCTGTTATAGCTGCAAAGGGCGGGACAACTCCATATTACATTCATGTGCATGTAAAGGCAGACGTCCCAAACTTTTGCTAATATAGTGTATGTTCACATATGCAAACAAAAACGGATGATTTTGTTTTAAAATCATAAATAGTATTTTAAAAAAACAACACACACACTCTCCAGTTTGTTTTCCAGCTTTTCAAATTCACACTGAGGTTCAAACGGATGTCAGGAATGTCCTGGATGTCTATCAGATCGATTACTGGTGGAAATGATGGCTCTTAGTCTCTGATGATGGATCATTATATGATTGTTGTAAAATAGTGATGTATGAGAGTGACGGGAAAGCTGGATGATGTGGAAGTTGGAAAGAAAATCCCATCGAAGAAGATTTACATGTAGATTTAGATCTCTCTCTCTTTTTTAAATCAAATCTTTTATGGAAACAGAAGAAGGTTCCTGGTGAACACATCGATTTAATAATCATCACGAGTCATGATTTCAGGAAACGTTTTATGGAAGTAAAATGAATTCATATTGTTTTAGTTTGTGCTACAAAAAACCTTACTCCTGGAGTAAGGAGTAAACTGGGAAAAGAGAGAGAGAGAGAGAGAGAGAGAGAGAGAGTTTCTCATTTCTTCTGAAGATGTTTCTCCAGGTCTTCCGTGACCCAGTGTTGTAGATGTTAAGCAAATAGAGTTCATCATCATACAAAGCGGGTTTTTGTTTATGAAATGTTCTCAAGTGTGAGAAGAATCATCTGTAGCCTGAATCATCTTTTTGTGTGTGTGTGTGTGTGTGTGTGTGTGCGTGTATGGAGGGGGTTAAGTGTGTCTACTGGAGCTGAAGCTTCTGGTTCAAAGGTCTTGTGAGGAATGTACAGTGTACCACAGGGCTGTAAATGAGGATTAGCTGCAAGACGGAGCACAGTGTTGATGAACAGTGTTTAACACAGATAACCGGGGGGTGTGTGTGTGTGTGTGTGTGTACACATCCCTCATACTACATACGTGCTAGAGCTCCTTTCTAGACAAAACAACATTTTCTTCTAACCCCCACAGCTTACATAAGGAATGAAACCTCCATGTTGTTGTTGAGTTACTGTTTTCACACCAACGTTGATTATTTTTCCTGTTAAAAAGTTCTATATTGCAGCAATTTGCAGATAATTACAATTCCTGAAATGTTAATGACACGTCACTTTTATCTTTTTTCGGTTACATTTAATGGTTCATGAAAACATGGGGGGCACGGTGGCTTAGTGGTTAGCACGTTTGCCTCACAGCTCCAGGGTTGGGGGTTTGAGTCCCGCCTCCGCCGTGTGTGTGGAGTTTGCATGTTCTCCCTGTGCCTCGGGGGTTTTCCCCTGGGTGCTCTGGTTTTCTCCCCCAGTCCAAAGACATGCATTGTGGGTTGATTGGCATCTCTAAATTGTCCGTAGTGTGTGAGTGAATGAGAGTGTGTGTGTGCCCTGCGATGGGTTGGCACTCCGTCCAGGGTGTATCCTGCCTTGATGCCCAATAGGAATAGGCACAGGCTCCCCGTGACCCGAGTGTAGATCGGATAAGCGGTAGACAATGAATGAATGAATGAATGAAAACGTGCTCCTGTAATCACTTATACTGACCAGGCATAACATTATGACCACCTGCCTAAAACAGCCCTGACCCGTCATGCACTGTGTATTCTGATACCCTTCTATCAGAACCAGCATTAACTTCTCGTCTGTTGGATCGGACCACACGGACCAGCCTTCACTCCCCACGTGCATCAATGAGCCTTGGCCGCCCATGACCCTGTCGCCGGGTCACCACTGTTCCTTCCTTGGACCACTTTTGATAGATACTGACCACTGCAGACCGGGAACACCCCACAAGAGCTGCAGTTGTTTGGAGATGTTCTGATCCAGTGGTCTAGCCATCACATTTTGGCCCTTCGTCAAATTCGCTCAAATCCTTACGCTTGTCCATTTTTCCTGCTTCTAACACATCAACTTTGAGGACAAAATGTTCACTTGCTGCCTAATATATCCCACCCACTAACAGGTGCCATGATGAGGAGATCATCAGTCTTATTCACTTCACCTCTCACTGCTCAGAGTGTTATGGCTGACCGGTGCACGTTATTAAGCGCCGTCACAGACCGAAGTCTTCCTTCATGACTTTTTTAATTGCTTTTAAATCTGTTTATTGTTAAGCTTAATGTACGTCAGTCAGACTCAAGCCTTCACCATCAGTGCTGTGGTTTAAACACAAGCCAAAGACGTCGTATTCCAATGGCACAGATTCACAGAGCTGTTAGCTCTTCCTGAAGTCCATTCATCTCGTGAAACAAAACGGTGGACTTCATTCCTCCTGTCTTGGTATGAAGCAAATCTTTTTTCTTTCACATCAACACATTCAGAGAAAATCAGCACATTTCAAACCACAGCTACAGAGTATAAAACCGCGCCAATGCTAACATCCTCTTACAGTAAGCAGATACCACGGGCTTACTGAGCACGCTCAGAGACAGCTAATGGACAGACTCCAAAAAAAAAGTCGATATATACGGCAGCTCTTATTTAATTCATCTGTTAGCTGTTGATTATTCATCTACATATAGATATGCTAGCTCTGTTCTACCCTCGACAACACAACCAGTGCTAAATTAAATAATATTATAAAAATAATAAGTCAGATCTTATTTATATACATCAGGGATGAACAGATCGATGTGTTTTAATGGGCTGTGTTTACTTTCATCCAACGTGAGGAAGAGGTTAGATATGAAGCCGTGAGACACATTAGTATGTTTGTTTGTTTGTTCGTCCATCCATCTACCCATCCAACCATTCATTCATCCATCCATCCATCCATCCATCCATCCATCAATCGACCTATCCATCCATCCACCCATCTATCCATCCATCAACCTATCCATCCATCCATCCATCCATCCATCCATCCATCCATCCATCTGTTCATTATATGTTCATTTATCCATCCATTCATCCATCAATCTGTTCATTCATATGTACATTTATCCATCAATCCATCCATCCATCTGTTCATTCATATGTACATTTATCCATCCATCCATCCATCCATCCATCCATCCATCCATCCATCCATCCATCCATCCATCCATCCATCCATCCACCCACCTAATCATTTATTCATTTACTCATTCATCCATCCATTTCTTCATTCATCCATCCATCCACCCACCTAATCATTCATTCATTTACTCATTTATCCATCCATCCATCCATCCATCCATCCATCCACCAACCCACCTATTCGTTCATTCATTCATTCATCCATCCATCCATCTATCCATCCATAAATTCACTCACCCAACCACCCATTCATTCATTTGTCCATTCATCCATCCATCTGTTCATTCATATGTTCATTTATCCATCCATCTATCCATCTATCCATCCATCCATCCATCCATCCATCCATCCATCCATCCATCCATCCATCCATCCATCTATCCATCCAACCATTTTTTCATTTATATATTCATGTATTAATCCATTCATCCATCCATCTGTTCATTCATATGTTCATTTATCCATCCACCAATACATTCATTCATTCATTCACCCACCCACCCATTCATTCATTTGTTCATCCATCCATCCATCCATCCATCCATCCATTACTTTAGTAACTGCCTGATCAGGGTCATGATGGTTAAAATTATATGTTCTGAATTCGTTTAGAAATATCACTGACAGCTACAAACAAAAATAACAGCTGGATTCATTTAAAAAGTTCGGCACACATCTGTAGTTGAGAACAATTATGTACTGTAGCTGAGGTTGAGGAACTGTCAGAGCCAGAATTCACAGCATGCTAACATGATATAGTGCCTTATGCATATGAGAGTGACATCACCATGTACCACTTTAGGTACATTTCGAAGTGATATGGCATTATAGAAGCAATTCATATGAAATAATCTGAATCTAAGCCAAAATGCTGACATACACCAGACTTGTGGGAATCTTCTAGTGCTGCTTCTGACCTGCTTGTTCTTTACAAGCTAATATACTAGCGTGCTAGCCATGTGCTTGACAGTGTACTTTTATTTAAACCTCTCCGAGCTGATTCTTCAGAGGAAGCAATGTGGGCTTGATTCTACAAGATCTATAAGACTGGTACACAGTACCAATATTTCAGATGGTTCAAGGCTACATTGGTTGAGAGGATTTTAAAGTTCAAGCACATCTGTAAAAGCGTGGTCTAGACGTGGTCTAGAAGAAGACAGAAGTATGTGATCTGAGGCAGTTTATTTACTCAGATACGGACTGATGCTCTCACATCCGACCCAACTGTTTACACTGGTGCTCCTCCATGCACATGCCTCGTGTTACGGTCATTTCTGAGCATGTGCAGAAGACACGTTTCAAACAACCACAGGAACAGGCCTGTGGAGAAAACGTTCGAAGGTGAGTCTGAAAATTTGTCATCTTGGGTGACCAACTTCCTGTTCAGATTGAGTTTCTGACCTTTTCTTGGAATCTGAGTAAACGATACTGTACGGCGTGGAAGTGTGAGAAACTGTTATGTCACACAAACACACACCTTCAGCTTCAGAACACACCTTCAGCTTCAGAAACACACAAACACACACAGATTCATCTTCAGAACACACAAACACACACCTTCAGCTTCAGAACACACCTTCAGCTTCAGAAACACATAAACACCTTCAGCTTCAGAACACACAAACACACAGATTCATCTTCAGAACACACAAACACACACCTTCAGCTTCAGAAACACACAAACACACACAGATTCATCTTCAGAACACACAAACACACACAATTTCATCTTCAGAACACACAAACATACACAGATTCATCTTCAGAACACACAAACACACACAATTTCATCTTCAGAACACACAAACACACACCTTCAGCTTCAGAAATACACAAACACACACAGCTTCATCTTCAGAAGACACAAACACACACAAATTCATCTTCAGAAGACACAAACACACACAGCTTCATCTTCAGAACACACAAACACACACAGCTTCAGCTTCAGAAACACACAAACACACACAGCTTCAGCTTCAGAAACACACAAACACACACAGATTCATCTTCAGAACTCACAAACACACACAGCTTCAGAACCAACAAACACACACAGCTTCATCTTCAGAAGACACAAACACACCTTCAGCTTCAGAAACACACAAACACACACAGCTTCATCTTCAGAAACACACAAACACACACAGCTTCAGAACACACAAACACACACACACCTTCAGCTTCAGAACACACAAACCCACACACACACCTTCAGCTTCAGAAACACACAAACACACACACAGATTCATCTTCAGAAACACACAAACACACACAGCTTCAGAACACACAAACACACACAGATTCATCTTCAGAACACACAAACACACCTTCAGCTTCAGAAACACACAAACACACGCAGCTTCATCTTCAGAACACACAAACACACCTTCAGCTTCAGAAACACACAAACACACAGTTTCAGAAACACACAAACACACACACTAAGTAAACAGTCAGAACCGGGTTATGGTCTGATTCTTGCTCCAGGTTTGACCCTTGGTTCTGGCTGTGGCTATGTGGCCCTCAACAGGGCCTCATGGGAAATGTAGTATTTCCTGCACTGGGTCTGTTTGTGCGACATTAATGAGAGTGAGGTCACATCCACAGCACCGGTGTGTATTAGATTACATACGGAACTGAAGAAAACGTGAATGAAGCACGGTGTAGAAGGTCTCTGTGTGTCAGCATCTGCCGAGAAACACGACTTCGCATGTTATTATCACACAAAAATACCGTCTGAGTGACTGCATGGCTCGGGCTGTTGCCATTCCAAATACCTCATCTAGTGCAGAAGGACTACTCTAGTTACACACACACACACACACACACACACACACAGATCTAAAATATGTTCACATGCAAACAGATTCCTGACGCCATCCTTCTTATCATCCATCTGGTCAAAAATCTTTCTCTCTCTCTCTCTCTCTCTCTCACACACACACACACACACACACACACACACACAATTGCACTCATGAGGATACTTCAGTGCAGCTATGAGAGCGTGTAAGATTCACTTATTCCTAAAGAGTCTCTCCTCTCAGAGGAATGTGGCTGCTTTCATGTCACTGAAAATGCGCGCAGATGAAAGGCTTACCTGATAACGTCTTGAAGTACCTGGCACTTTTTTGGGAAAAAAAAAAAAGAGAAAAAAATGCATAAAAAGAAAAAAGAGAAAAATACAAGCCAGCGAGCCAGCACTAGATGACCCGGAAAACATGACTCACGCGAGCATGAGTGATACTTCGTGCATTTTTGCTCTTGTATCGAAATTAGCATTAGCCTGTAGACAGAATTTTTTTTTTTTAATTTCAATATAAATTTGTTTCCTCTTCTCCGGGAATCAGGGGAAGCAAAATTAAAATAAATAATAATTAAATAAAAAAAATACAAAAAATGTAAAATAATACAAAAATAAATAAATAAATAAATAAATAAAATAAAAATAAATAAAATAAAATAAAATAAAATAAAATAAAATAAAATAAAATAAAATAAAATAAAATAATTTCATTTCATTTCATTTCATAAATAAACACTAAATGTTCAAAACCAGTGATAAAAAAAACCACACAGACTTTCAACACAATTTCTTATTTAATCGTATAATGGAATAAAAAAAAACCCTAGCAATTTCAGCCACGATTTTTTTTGTTACTGTTACACTCAGGTAAATTGTTCGTTATAATATCGATATAATGAAAAATGATGTCATGATTTATTATGCACGCTGTTTTAAGACGTTTTGCATATCGTGATATATATTTTCTTTTTTTTTTTTAAGGAAAATTAACAATAAAAAATCAAGAACTAGATGTAAAAATTTCCCTTCCTTTTCAATATTCATTTATTTTATATCTAATAAATAACAAGTGTTTTTCTCATTTTTAAAGGTTTATTTTTAATGCAGCGGTTCGTTAGGAAACCTTCAGCATGCTGTGATCATGATATATTATAGAAATATCTTAAAATTTACTGCTATGATATTTTTGTCATATCGCCCAACACTGATAGCAGTCTCCATATTTGGGACTTCTTGCTTCTGTAAATAACACCATCGTAACTAGAGGTGAAAGACGGCTAAAGTTACTCAACTATTTAGAACAGAATGAACAGTCGACAAACTTTGACGCAGACAAACAAAAAAATACATAATAATACATCAGTCAAACATCAGAATAGGGAATAAACGTGATCTCAGTGACTCTGACCACTGATCTCCTGGGATTTTTACACACAACGCAAGGTAGAGTAAAAAAAACACACCTTGTTTATCCCATCCAGCTAACAGGAAAGCTACGCTAACGCAAATAAGCATTTTTTACAACCAGCAGAAAAGCATCTTGATTTGGATGAAAGTACTCTCACGCTGAGTGTTTCTCTCTCTCTCTCTCTCTCTTTAATATATAGAAACTCTCTCTCTATATATATATATAAAAAGCGCCTGACTCTCACCTGAGTCCAGCACATCTCCCATTACACCAGCTAATTTGGATGTAGCCAACAAACTGACACCCAATTTACACTTCAGCATCTCCAAGTGCCAAATGCAACAGAAAATAAGAAAGGAGTGTAAACTTTTGCCTATGCAGTAAGATCTGGATGTGATACCTGATTATAAACATGTCAACAGACTGAAATGAGAGAAGGGAAGGGAAGAGAAGGGAAGAGAAGAGAAATGGAAGAGGAGAGGAGAGGAGAGGAGAGGAGAGGAGAGGAGAGGAGAGGAGAGGAGAGGAGAGGAGAGGAGAGAACTTCTGTCTTGACCCTGACCCAAAACGAGATCATCACAGATCACATGTCAGAGGACACAGCACCTGTTTCTCTCACCTTGTGAGCCGTTATTACCCCTCTTCTTCCTCCTTCTCTCTCTCTCTCTCCACCAACATTAGCTATGAGATCATGACTTGGCTCCGAGCAGGAACACCTTGCCATCCAGGAAAACCCCATTCCCACAATCACACCCCTCGAAAAAGCTCCTGGCTCGATTCCACGCGTTCAGATGGCCGCGTTTGGATCCGAGTAGCAACATGAGAGGGTAAGTGGGAGTAAAGTGCTTTCTATCACACAGCTGGGAGCCAAATTATACCGTTCTTTCCTTCTCTTTGCCTTTTAAAAAAAAATTAAAACAGCACCATGGTGTCTCTAGAGAGCCCGCACGTATACTTACCGCTTACATTTTCACTTCTCATGGCATGTTCCATAAAGTCAAACTACCTCCTAACTAATTCTGTGCTCCAAACTAAACACCCCTGTAAAACACATAACTTCCTCCAGCTCCTCTTCTTTCACGCACTGGTGTCAGCATCAGGAATAACTTCATCAAACCCTTCCAGAGAGAGCCGAAATTAGCAGCTCAGCCAAACAGCTAGACAATTGTTGTTTGGACGGTTGCTTAGAACAGAAACATACAGATTACCCTTGATTATTTCTACCTCACTCATTCCCTCTATCCATCATCTTATGTCTTCTTTTTTGTTCCAAGTGAACCCTCTGACTCTTTATGTTCCTCGCTTCCATATCTCCCCTCGTACAGTCACTAATCCCTGGTCTCTCTAGAGCTGAGCATCCGCAGCACCATTCACAGCACCAGGGTACCGGAGTGGAAAGTTTACTGGATCAAGGAGTGAGTAAACAACAAAACAGGCTCATCCTTCACAGCTCAAATCACCTTAAATGCCACACACAACCTCCTCCTACACACACACACCCACGGTCTGTCTTATATAAACTGTGTGACCCTACTTCATCAGGATTTCTTACCTGGATTCCTCTATGAACAAACTCTCTGTTTCCTCCCTCGCACAAACCCCTCAGGAATCAGACAAAGCTTGCCTTGGCCATGAGAGCTGCATTTTAACAGCGGTTGGAGGAAAGCTGCCCGTTTCCAAATGTTTATTTATTTCTCTAATGCGACAGGCTCCACGCTTTATCTCCCCCCTGCCGACCTGGCTGAGCTGCCCCTCTCTCCACAGATGGAAAATATAACTTCAGGATTAACGTATGATTTCTTTACCTATATCTTCTTCAGGATGCTGAAGCAATAAACCAGGGCCTGTAGAGAAAACTCCACGTTCGATGACACTTCTTTGAAAGCACATCGTGAAACACTCTGAGCCCGGAAACTGATTTATGCAAGAAATCCACATGTTCCTACCTTCTGCTTAGTTCCTGCTGGTCTTCCATGGTCCAGCGTGCCATCCTGCTGCATGTTCTGTCCAGCCAACACCATAGATTTACATTCCACACATGAACCGATGGTAAGCTGTTTCCCATCATCCACCACAAGAGTGTGGCTAACCCGCGGGGCGTAGAGGAAGACGGGTAACCGAGCGACGTTGACCGCCCTCAACCCCAGCGCTCTCCTTTTCTCCTGCCTGCAGAAAAAGCAGACAAAAGATTCGCAGCTGTATTGACGTGACCAGGGGCTGCTCGAGGGCCCCGATCCTGCAGCCTCGTGTTGCGCCCACTGTGCCAGCAGGTCATGATAGCACAGCGAACAAGTGGAAACCAGGCCGGTGGCATCCGCAGGGCGGGCGCGAGGGGCCGGCGTGTGCACGGTCAGGAAAGGAAAGAAGGGCTCTTTCTCTCCACATCGTCCAGGAGGATTGACGTGAAGCTGGTACTCTGTGCCTGCAGAGAGCTCCATCCCGCACAGGTAACACACGGAAGTGTGGTGAAGGGAAGCAGACACGCTCTCCTGAGTTCGGATAAGGCCGCTCGAGGCTCCTCCTGCAGTCGTGGTCTGATGGTATCTCCCCAGGAAGGTGCTGACGGAAGTAATAAGTTCCTCACTAAGGCAGAGACGGTATGCCGCCCAGATGTCCTCTAAGATGGTGTAACAGGTGGTGCAGCAGTGCACTTGGCCATCTCGCATGCTTTGGGCTTTGGGTGGGCATGGAAGCAGGTTGATAAATGGGAAGTACATGGCACCACGAGCTTTGCCCACCCCGGCACGGGAATACGCCACCCTGATGTCTTGGGCACAGTCCTGCCCGCATAAATAGCAGGCCTCCCTGGGAGGACGTACAGAAGAAACAGGTCGGATTTTGGGTAAAGACCTGATGCCATCCATATCGGGCGAGGCCGTGGCACCTACGTTAACTGGCACGACATAAAGGCGCTGCAGGACGGGTACGTCGGCCAGCTCAAAGCCCTGCCACTGCTGCATAAGTGAAGCATGGCAGCTGGCACAGACCAGCGTGCGGCCCCCTGGGCTTATCGGCAGAGCGCCTGGCGGTGGTGTGTGCAGCCACAGGAAGGGGAAGAAAGGCTCAGTGGCAGCTCTCTCCTGCTTCTGTACACACACTTCAAAGCGGATGCCCGGGAGAAGTCCGCTGCCGCAGATGTAGCACATGTGTCTGTCCTTAACCTGGTATCCAACTTGTTGTCTTCTCCGCGCATCCTCCCGCTCTTCATCACTTGTTACGTTAATCTCATTGCCATCAGATGCGTCCGAGTCACACAACTGGTTAAGACAGGCTTCTTTG
>JAUCMX010000004.1:29221238-29233738 GCA_033459395.1 Hemibagrus guttatus
AGTGGTTAAGGTGTTGGATCAGAAGGTTATGAGTTCAAATCCCAACTCCACCAAAAAGTGTGCAAGGCCCTTAACCTTCAGTTTGTATAATAATGAGATAAATTGTCAGTTGCTCTTGATAAAGGTATCTGCTAAATGCATAAGGAACTACACCGATCAGCCATAACATTATGAGCAGTGAGAGGTGAAGTGAGTAACACTGATTATCTCCCCATCATGGCACCTGTTAGTGGGTGGGATATATTAGGCAGCAAGTGAACATTTTGTCCTCAAAGTTGATGTGTTAGAAGCAGGAAGAATGGACAAGCGTAAGGATTTGAGCGAGTTTGACCGAAGGGCCAAATTGTGATGGCTAGACCACTGGATCAGAACATCTCCAAAACTGCAGCTCTTGTGGGGTGTTCCCGGTCTGCAGTGGTCAGTATCTATCAAAAGTGGTCCAAGGAAGGAACAGTGGTGACCCGGAGACAGGGTCATGGGCGGCCAAGGCTCATTGATGCACGTGGGGAGTGAAGGCTGGCCCGTGTGGTCCGATCCAACAGACGAGAAGTTAATGCTGGTTCTGATAGAAAGGTATCAGAATACACAGTGCATGACGGGTCAGGGCTGTTTTGGCAGCAAAAAGTTGACCAACACAATATTAGGCAGGTGGTCATAATGTTATGCCTGGTCAGTGTATGTGTTTAACAGTTTCTCACTTCAATTAAATCTCTCATCTCTTCTAACACAGTGAATATATTTTATATATATAAATATTATATAATATAACTTTTCTAGTTAAACTCTACTCTAGGTCGCAATGCCCATGACCTTCATGTGTGCTTTCCATTGTTAGCATTTATACCTGAAAGACCTTAGTTTCCACTACTGGGAGGAACACTCTGGTGGCTTCCTGCTTGAGCTAATGGACAAAAATACTTGATATCAGCAGTCCAATCCTCTCAAGAATGAATCACAAATTGAGGACTGCTTTCTAGCAGTTCAGGAAACTGAATCCAACAGCCTCTAGAGCCCAGGCCTTGCATGTCCTTGCATGGAAGTGTGCAAAATGTGTGCACCTTCTCAACTCAATCTGGTGCATTGCATGACTTCCAAAGTACCCTTTCTTCAGGAACTGAAAGGCAGTAGCAAGACTCTTATTTAAACTACAATGGACGGCATCTCCCTGTGGAATCATGAACATGACTTTTCCTTAAGCCAGATTTCCCCAAGAGCCCAGCATGGGATCTAGCCCCTTGTGCTGTCCTTATGATCCCCTGCAAAATGCTGAACTGAAATCAGTGTATATTTTTGCTGGTGATCACTTCAGCAAGAAGACTGGGAGAACTGCATGACCTGGTGACCTTACTCTGGGGCGTTCCTTTGGTTTCGTCTGGAATGTCGGGCTAAGGTCATGTCATCCAATTATGTAGCATTCCTGAAGGTGAGCCTGCAGAGTTTCCTCTGTTTGCGGCTGGTACACATCGCATGGAGCTTTTTAGACCTCCATACCTCAGATTATTGGTTTATCTGTCATGGAGGAAGACACAAAGTGAGTCTAGAATGGTGGACATCCTAGACTCAGAAGTTGGATGGAGTCTAGAATGGTGGACGTATCACTGTGGCTTATTGGTGGGCCAGATGCCCAGCTCTTACTACACACATCTCCTCCTCCATCTCCATGCACATTCTCTAATTTCTCTTAGTGGCATCTCTGGTAGCATCTCCAGACACCTTCTCTGTCGGTTTTATGGTGTTTCGGTTCCTCATGTGTTTTCCTGTAGCTCCAGGAAGTTCTGCTGTTGCCTGTTCCCTCATGTTTGAATACAGGTTTGGCTTCTCTGTTTCTGCATACCTTTGTTATAGACTTTTTGTTTGTTATAATGGATTATTGAAGATGTAAAAATGTTCTTAGATGTGTTCTCAGGCATTTGGACTCTACCTGCAACATGCAGATTTGTCAGACAGATGAGGAATATTTAAAAGTACAGTCAGTGATTCTGATGAACGTTGCTAGCTGTTTTAACAAACAACCGAAAACCTGACCTTTACGGTTCCCTCCAAAGCCACGCCCCCAATCCTTAGTGCTGAATTAACAGGAAAGATGATTAACATGGATTGGTTGGTCTTGATTGGTTGGAATGTTGGTGGCCTACTTTGTCATTTGTTTTACACAGCCTGGGACTAAACCAGAGACCGAGACCAGACACCCAAGTTTCCTTTCTGAGCAAATATTTTATTAAAGCTTGAATATTCACAAGACATATTCTGTTGACCTACATGACTGGAATGAAGATGTGAAGTACATGATGTGTGATTCAGATACATAAAAAAAGATGCATGTAAATTTGATGTTCTGTGGCAACATTATGTATACCAATAAATTTCCAGCAATGTTTTTGCAAATTTATCCGTCCCTGAAGCCAAACCGTGATCAGAAGAAGACAGGCTGGAATGTGTGATTGTGTGCGTGCCCATAAAGAGCGAGGGATAATGGGAAAGGAATGTGTGCCGGTGCTGGAGGAGCTCCATGGAGCCTGAACACAAACCGCAACACACAAAAAAGCAGGCACACAAACCAGGCTCTCAGCCCGCACTCGTTCTCCCTCTCCCCCTCTCGCTTTCTTTCTCTCTTCCTGTGCCGACCTACTGGAGTCGGCTGTTGATGTTGGCCGCTTGCCCCTTTCGGAAGAAGCTCGCACTGTTCCCTCCCTTCATTCTCTGTTCGTTCTCCCTCTCTCACAGTCAGTTGCCGGGGTAAAAAGTGATGACTTGACGTTGCCTGTGGAAAAAATCCCAGCATCCTTTACAGCATCCCCCACAACCTCAGATCAACGTTCCTATACACATGCAAAAAAAACTTCACCTAAACACTAGACTTTCCATAAAGTGACAGGTTGCTTTTTAGCCATGTCCCAAATACACAACCTCGGGGACAATGTGTGAGAGACATATGGACTGGATATTGTTAATTGGTGGTACAGTAAAGAGGCTTGGGAAACACTTCAGAAGTGTGTTTTCTATTCTATATTACAACAGATCCTTCACCCCATGTCCAAGTGATTTGACTCATCCGACCCGTTCAATGCTCATATGAAAGGAAAAAAACTATTCTGATCAGGAAGTAGTCATCGCTGGGCTTGAGGAAACATTGTCCCTGGCTGTCCCACCACAACTATAACACTGTTCACATCTAAACTCTCAAAAGTATTGGATGGTTAAAGGGTTTAAACTGGAATCTAATCAGAAAAGGAAAACTCTTGGTTCTACATAGAATCTTCAATTGTTCTTTCACAGGGATAAATTGGATAATAAGATGATAAAAAATGCATGACATAGGTGTTAGGTGATGCAAAATCAGTGACTGATGAGGTTGTAGTTTTTTGTTTCATGATTCTACACCAGTGAGTATATTTGGTGAAACCTGAAAGTTGTCAGAAGCAGTGCAGAGAACTTTCGAAAAGGAAGCATTGGGCCTCAGAAAAATGGTCAGGTCTAGAAGACTTTCGGCTCTCGGCACTTACAAGCTACGTGACTGGTTAAATTTATCATGTTACTTATGCTCGAGAAAGGGTTTATATGACTAGTGCACTGGTGTGGCATGAAAAATGCACATCTCCTGCTGGCCTACATGGCTAAAATCCATGTACCAGAAAGGCTCCTCATTTGTAGACATTCCTATGCGAGGACATGCCTTATACCCAAAAAGTGCTGTGGTTCATCACTTCTGTGTTGGCAATCAGTCCTGGGTACGAACACATGGATTGTGAAAATGCCATTTTAAAAAGCAAAATTGAAAGAGTTGAAAGAGAAATGTGGAGAAAACCATCATGGAGTAATGTTAAAACAAATTCAGTGCCTAATACTGAGCCTTGAGGGGCATCTTGACACACTTGAGGGAAGAAGACGGTGGGAAAAATCTACATCTGTCCATTTGAACAATTTTATCTCCAAGCAGATAAAACTGTATGTTGGACAATGAGTTTTTACATAGCTCTCAATTGATAAACAAGGTTCTAAACAACCCGTCTATTTTAAACGAGATCTCCAGGCTGTAACTAAAATCCAGAGGCACTGGACGACCACCGCAAGCCGTACACAGCATGGGAAATCAAATACATTAGAGTGTCATAATGAAAAAAGCAAAGCAACACTGCCTTAAATCAGCTTTAACCTGATCTGACAAGTTTCCTTTCGTCATCTGGAATAATTTTTCTTTTGATTTCTGCCGTTTTGAAAAAGAGACAAAATTAATGTAATAACTGCCAACAGTTTAACACAGATGTATATGATCCCAGACTTCAATGGAAATGGAAGATAAGAAGGCCGGTGAGTGAAATAAGGAAGCCACAAACTTTCTTGCCATTGCAGAGCAGACTGTGAGGTCTAGAGCCACGTTTAGAGTGACTCTTTCACCACGTGAACATGATATAATGGGCACATAAAATTTTAAGTGTCTCTCTAGATTGAATCTAGAGACAGTTGTCTGTAGCATTCGTAATTTTTTACTGGCTTCCTGTACAATTTTATTCCTTTTATATAGGTTTAAAATGGGACACATGAAATGCCATTGTGTATTACGCAAAAAAAGAAAAGAAAAGAAAAATCAGGGAACGTATACTGAGCTATACCAAACCCTCGTGTCTTTGATCTGCATGCACAATTTATTTATGATTAAATAATTATTCAATATACTGTATATTATCACCATCATCAGCATCATCAACATGAAGGTGTCATCACAATGTCAACACTTTCACTGCAGTCATACTCATCCAAACCTTCACCCACACACATGTACAAAAAAAAAAAAAAAACAACACATGCCAAGACTGAGCTCCAAACCTTGTCTCCCTCCCTCTCTCCCTCACTCTCATGACAGAATCTAAAGCAGCAGCCATGGGGATATAAGTTTAAGAGCTAACCCCAAAACCCACTTGATGGAGACAAAAACATTTGGCTGCAGTAAAGAGTCTTTTTCAGTCTCCGTGCTCTATTCAGGGCTGTGCTCATAGCGGGACACAAAAGACAAGAGCTGCCAGGCCGAGCTTCTCATAGGACATGTGGGAGGGAGGGAAGGAGACAGAAGAGAGAGCCAGCTGGGAAAGGCCACTCAGCCAAGTTTAATCCAACACAGTGACATCAATAGTAGCACACTGCCATCATGAGTTCTGTCTCTGGCCAACACAAGGTCATATCCAACAGAAATGAAAGCTGGAATCTGTAGCCTTTCTTGTTATGTGTTATGACCTACAAGCTGCTACTTTAGCCAGCCTGAGGTCCACAACTTCCTGCTTCTTTGCAAAGTTATACTAAGGTGGACTAGCCGTATGTCTTGCTATATTTCAAGGTCATACTTCTGCCATACTGAGCTCTACAAGCTCCTATTCCCACCACCTGGAAACCCATACATTTCTAATACTACTTTTCTAAATTCTAGAAGCTCCTAAGGTCTGTTAGTTAAATCTCTTACCATCCTAAGGTATATATGCTCATATCCCTGTGGGCCATAATTCTCTACTCTGCAACCCTCTGACCTACCAGCCCCTGCTTTCCTGAGATCAAAAAGCTCATTCTCCTGCCATTCCAAGACCGACCAGCTTCCACTCCTGCCATTCCAAGACCCACACCACCTATTACTGTGATCCTCAAGGTCCACAACCAGCTATGTCTTCCAGTCTGAGATCCTGAATCTCCTACTCCTGCTACCAAGAGACCATTAAACTCCTACTCTGCCATTCTGAGATCCTCAAGCTCCTACGTCTGCTTCTACGAGTCCCGTAAAACTTCTGCTCCTGCCACCCTGAAGTCCACAAGATCACTCCTGCTACCAAGATACCCTCAAATGCCTACTCTGCCATCTTGAGATCTACAAACTTCTACTCCTGCCACCCTGAAGTCAATAAGTTCCTACTCCTGCTACCAAGAGACCCTTAAACTCCTAACCCTGCCACCCTGAGATCCTCAAGCTCCGACTCCTGCCATCCTGAGGCTATTAAGCTTATAACTCTGCCACCTTTAAGTCCAAAAGCTCCTACACCTGCTATTCTAAGAGGCACATCACCTATTCCTGCCACATCAGGGCCCACTCCTCCACCTATCCCTATTATCCTGAAACCCACCAGCTCCTCATCTTGCCATCCTAATGTCTACAAGCTCTGTGCCTGGTCATCCTCAGGTGAACTCCTGCCATCTTGAGGTCCAGACCACCTATTCTTGCTAACTCGAAGCCCAAACGCTCTTATTCTTACCATTTTAAGATCCATTCAGAAGTTCCTAAATCTACCACCTTGAGTCTATTTGAGGCCATCTGTCTCTTAGTCCTGATTTCATGAAGAATACAAGCTCCTGCTCCTACCATTGCACTGAATTCTAAGGCCTTATCTTCCTGTTCCTGCCATCCTAAGCTTCCAAAATCCTTCATCTAGCCACCTTGAGCTGCTAGCTGCCAGAAACACGTGTGTACCTTCACATAGTCTACCATGTCAGTGTATGAAAATCAGTTCAGCACAGTCATGTAAACATATGTTAAGTGTGATAACTGCAACTTATACGAGCAAACACCCTCATTTTCACACAAAACCACTCTTTTTATACTAGGTAATGAAATACACAGTTAAACCCCTCATCTTTTTAAATCTCTCCTCTCTCACACCTCGTTAAATCTGTCACTCTCCAACATGAGCTCCGATTCAAACGAGCCTCTATGACGGCTTTACAAGATTGACAACCTGTGCAATTAGTGTCAAATTCCATACCATGGTCTTTAACTTGCTCGCTCTCTCTCTCTCTCTCTCTCTCTCTCTCTCTCTCTCTCTCTCTCTCTCTCTCTCTCTCACACACACACACACACACACACCCTCTCTATCATCCTTCATCTGGCTCATGTGGCTATATGAAGCCAATAAAACTGGGCTTATAAAAAGGGCAGATAAAGTGAACAGCAGTGGGTCTTGCCACAGTCTCCAGTTTTATTTCCCCTCATCTCTTTGTCTGTGCTTCTCCAGTATGATGTCTTCTTCTTCAATCCCTTATTCCGGGAGCCTGGATGACTAACAACAGGAAGTCAGTTGTTAAGGTGAAAAATTTGTATTGTGAAACAATTTTTCCCATAAGAAATAATGTAAATGCAGATAATCCGTTACAGCCGGCCAAAAATATGAGCAATATTCCCAATTCCCAAAAATATGTAAACTGTAGGGCTGCTTACAAAGAACTGACCCAAGCCAAGCATTCCATGTCAAGGCTCCTCACAGGAAGTCGTGCCACCAAGCTTGGGCTAAATATAGAACAGACCGCCCACGCCACCGATCTGTCAACAAAAAAACGCCCAAAAAATCACCTAGCATTTGAACGCATGCCGAAGGCAACGTTGGTATCGTGGGTCAACTCTTTCACACAGCTTTCACTGACTGAAAATAAATAATCGTAAAATTCGTAAACTCACTTCAGTTGGCTTCACTTGGCTTTCCGCTGACACAAACAAGTTTTGAATGGCTCCCGGACATACACGCAACTTAGCCGCTGTTCGATTTTTTTGCTGCAAAATTTGTTGCAAAATTTCAATACTTAATGTGAAAATTCGTGAGGGCGGGCATTCGTATGCCGAGGTTCCACTGCAATCATAAGTGCTGCCCCCTTCAGGTGAAAGGACAAATTACACCTTGTTACACAACATTCTAAAAGCCTCACTGTCTGTCTGCATACCGTGTCTGGACGTTAGCTCGGTCTTAGGACATCCCTGACGTAGGATTACGAAAAATTCACAGGACAGTAGTGAAGATTTGCGAAATGTAAACGAAACATGCTAGAAGACAGAAAACTGAATTCTTATTACCTCAGGCTGACTGTAAGGAATGTTTCTGGTTATACAAGCCGGTTTCCACCCGAGCGCCGGATCCCAGTGATTCATGACATGAAACAGACTGTAAAAACAATTACAGGCTTATTGTTAAAAGATCTTCATTGTGTAATCTGACATGGCGAAGACATTCTATCGTACAGTGTGTCTTAAAATCCGGCAAAGATTTTATCTGGATCGTGTCGTACGGCATGACGAGTACGGATCTTAAAAGACCACTTTCTTAAGTCTGACTAAACAAAACTGATTATTTAGTGCATTCTGAAGATTTCAGTGAAACCACAGCACACACACACACACACACACACACACACACACACACACACACACACACACACACACTCATTCACTCTGTGTTTGCCAAACTAGCAGGACACTTCTGGACCAGGTCTCTCTCTTTCTCTCTGCAAGACTTTCCGAAATGCCAGACTACTGGGGCTCCACAGCCAATTAGGAGTGTTTATTTAGGGCGCGGGGGCTCCGAAGCGAAGGGAAACTTTTCATCCGAGTAGCAGTGGAAACATCATGCAGGATTCCCATTCACACATACACACACACAAACACACACACACACACACACACACACACTACATCACGCCACACACACTCTTGTAACTCTGGTTTGGCAGCACACTAAGGGACAAGGGGAGATTATTAGATGGGTGGAGGAAGAGGACGAAAATGAAGGAGGGATGGAGAGGCCATTTCACAGCAGGACGACCAGAACAGGAAGAAAGGGGTCGGAGCAGGGAAACACATAATACGTTAAAGAGCAACACGCTGGCTATGCTGTAGATCATACGCAAGAGAGTTATAACACTCAGAATGACGTTAGTCACTTGCTCGAGTTAGTAACCACAGCAGGGCTGGATTCTCAAAGCTGATTGGTCAGCACTGCACTCTTTCTAATACCATATGCTTGCTATAGTAACAGCTTATTCACAGGGAATAATTTTTTTTTTTTAGCCTAAAGGCCTAAAAAAAAAAAAAACACTAGCCGTTTCCTGTTAGGAGATGTTTACCTAGAACATTTGTAACAGTACTTTGTAACATTCATCCACTATCTACCACTTATTCGATCTATACTCGGGTCACGGGGAGCCTGTGCCTATCTCAGGCGTCATTGGGCATCAAGGCAGGATACACGCTGGACGGAGTGCCAACCAATCACAGGGCACACACACACACTCTCATTCACTCACGTAATCACACACTACGGACAATTTAGAGACGCCAATCAACCTACAATGCATGTCTTTGGACCGGGGGAGGAAACCGGAGTACCCGGAGGAAACCCCCGAGGCACGGGGAGAACATGCAAACTCCACACACACACACACACACACACACACACGGCGGAGGCGGGAATCGAACCCCCAACCCTGGAGGTGTGAGGCAAACGTGCTAACCACTAAGCCACCGTGCCCCCCGTACTGTGTAACAGTCAATAAGTTTTCCTCCACAGATCAGAAGCGTTTAGTTGGGTTTGACCAACACAACTTTAATAAATGATTGATAAATAAGCTCCAAGAGTCCAAAGGTTCTACCTACGGTTCTGGATCAGTCTGGGTCTCGTCTGTCGGCTTGCTCACAAAATAAAGTGCGCCTACAATCCAAAATGCAACTTTAATGTATTTGGTTTAATTCCTGCGATCGAGCTAATCTGTTCTCACTGCAGTAGAACCGCTCTCGGGTTAGACCGGATGACTAACGGACCAGTATCACCGGATCGGTAATTCTATTCATGCTTTTAATCCAAGTGAAGGGATTCTTCTTAGTGTTATATTTTAGACCGACAAAGACTATGACTCAGGAGATGAACTAAACAAGTTGAACTAAACAAGCTGAACTAAGCTGCTGTAACACAAGAATTTCCATCATGGGATCAATAAAGTATATCTATCTATCTATCTATCTATCTATCTATCTATCTATCTATCTATCTATCTATCTATCTATTTACCAATCTATCTATCTATCTATCTATCTATCTATCTATCTATCTATCTATCTTGCTAGCTAACTAGCTACCTATCTAGCTAGACAGTTAACACATGTAAATAAAAAATGTGATAATGTTGTTGTTGGTCCCTGTTCGGCATCGCTACAGCAGATCCTCTAATCTGTATATCTGCTTCTGGTACAGGTTTTACCCTGGATGCTCTTCCTGGTGCAACCTTCCTATTTTATCCAGGCTTGGGACCGGCACTGGGAGTTAACCCTACAGTGACTGGGTCAGTTCTGGGCTTCAGTGGTGTGAGAGCAGGATTCTGCTGCTGGATCACCAGAAACAATATAATATGAGATAATAATGATTTAAATAATGTCACGAAAGAAATGAACCAGTGAATCAGGAAATAAACCAAAGAACAAAATGGCACATGAAAAATAAATTTGCCTGTAGTACATGTGAGAATTAATCATGTCACGGAAATTTAGAAGAACCCACTTTTTCTTAATTTATCAGACAGCCGTATCCAGAATGAATTACAATTGATCTGATTTCATACAACTGAGCAATTAAGGGTTAAGGGCCTTGTTCAGAGGCCCAGCAGGGACAGCTTGATGACCCTGGGATTGGAACTCACAACCTTCCATGTAGTAGTAGTCCAATGCCTTAACTACTAAGCTACCACATCCCTACATGGAATGTTTAATCTCTCCTCAAGAAGGACACAACCAGAGAAATGTCAAGGTTCTAGACTTGATCTTTTTTTTTGGTATAAATACGCAGGAATAACCGTCAGAGAGAGCGTCTGAGGATCCGGTAAGATGTTTAAGTAGAGCTGAATTTGAGAAGAGAACCTGTGAGTGGCCGACAGACGGAGGACCCATGGAGCCCGAGGAAATCGTTTTGGTGTGTCATTGACCTGTGAAAAGCTCTCTTTCACACACACTCTTAGAGTCTGTTACTGTTGGCACGTCCAAGCTGACCGCAGCGCCTGCCCTGACGCCAACCTAGACATGCATACACACACACACTCTCTCACACACACACATTCACAAGTCCTCTTTCAAAGACCCAGATACAAACCACAAAGCTGCTTAATGCCTTCACACACACACACACACACACACACACACACACACACCTGGCACTAGTTTTTGTACACACAACATTTTTTCCATCGCACAAACAAAAACACGTCCTGATCCAAACAAGAACCTAGAAAACTTTCAGCTAGTCCATTCCGAGAACCGATCACTGTTCTGGATTCTGATTGGTCAGAAGGTGTTGATTAATTTTCCATAACAGCAGCACATCACATCAATTAATGCGCTCCTTCTAACACGTTATCGTTTCTATAGTAACGGCTTGTTACTTTATTACACCACTTCATCACATTATCATTGCACCACTCTGTCGTTAATTATTTTACTACAACAGCACAACATGGAGTGTTTTATTCCTTACAGCTACAGTTAAATGACTAAAAATACATTTACTTAAAATAATATGACAGATTATAACGAACACGGATCTCCACCATAAGCTCGATCGCCCGCAGTAACAGATCAGACCCACACACAGGGATTCAGTATGTGCACTGCTTTTATTTAACAAAACAGTTAAGACTAACATAACTTACATTAAACGTAACAGAAACAAACCATTACTACAACATTTAAAGTTAGATAACCTCAACAAATCATGACTATGCCATAAAAACCTGGATAACACGGCGTCCGGCTTTACGGCACACGCACAAGTCACCATATATAAATATAATGACTGACCATGACCATGCAGGACAAACATACACTATATTGCCAAAAGTTTTGGGACGTCTGCCTTTACATGCACATGAATGTAATACGGAGTTGTCCCGCCCTTTGCAGCTATAACAGCTTCAACTCTTCTGGGAAGGCTTTCCACAAGGTTTAGGAGTGTGTTAATGGGAATTTTTGACCGTTCCTCTAGAAGCGCATTTGTGAGGTCAGGCACTGATGTTGGACGAGAAGGTCTGGCTTGCAGTCTCTGCTCTAATTCATCACAAAGGTGTTCTATGGGGTTGAGGTCAGGACTCTGTGCAGGCCAGTCAAGTTCCTCCACACCAAACTCACTCATCCATGTCCTTATGGACCTTGCTTTGTGCACTGGTGTGCAGTCATGTTGGAACAGGAAGGGGTCATCCCCAAACTGTTCCCACAAAGTTGGGAGCATGAAATTGTCCAAAATGTCTTGGTATGCTGAAGCATTAAGAGTTCCTTTCACTGGAACTAAGGGGCCGAGCCCAACCCCTGAAACACAACACCTGAACTCAATGATTTGGCGGGGTGTCCCAAAACTTTTGGTAATATAGTGTATATAGAGCAGCACATCAAGGGAAAACAAGGGACAGGCGAGAAAGTGGGAAACACATTAGGAAAGGGCGTGGCACCGCCCAAAACTAGTCAGGGTAGATAAAAATGTAGTAATAAAATACTGAGGTGGTATTTAAAAAAAAAAAAGAATATATTATGTTTATTTTCCTTTATGGCAGAAATGGAATACTATAAGTCGTGGGTGGGGTAAAGTAAAGTAAAGTAAAGGGAAGGAAGGAAGAAAGGAAGGAAAGACTGAAAGGAAGGAAGGTAGGAAGGAAGGAAGGAAGGGAAGGAGAAAGAAAGAAAGAAAGAAAGAAAGAAAGAAAGAAAGAAAGAAAGAAAGAAAGAAAGG
>JAUCMX010000004.1:29236238-29246238 GCA_033459395.1 Hemibagrus guttatus
ACTGAATGCTTTAACATCCACCATATTTTGCTATGTCTATCAGCCAGCTTTATATTAGCATGCTAACACTTTTGCAGGAAATATCGCAGGACTAAATTGCTTACTATGAAGCTCGAACTTTTGTTTGAATCAGTTGTAACTAATTCAGCCATTTTGGATCAAAATGTGAACTGTCCTTTTGTTTGTTTGTTTGTTTGTTTGTTTGTTTTTTAAAACCAGAAAGACTTTTTTGTAAGTCTATTTTTAGTGAGTCAGCTCAATTGCTTCACAAATAAGAGTCGACTCTTTTGGCTCCTCAACGAGTCATCACCATGTTTGTTCACTAAACAGATCAAATTTGCAATATTGCAGGATTTTCCCCCCACCTATTGCTTAAACTGATTTCTGAATTATTACTTTACCTACTACTTGAAACATAGCACTTAGTAAAGAAAATAAAACCAAAAAAAGCATCGCTAACAACAATGAATTCACAACGAAAGTGAATCGATTCATTACACTGCGCCATCTACTTTAACAAGCTGAAAAGAGTCGGCTCTCAGTGTACACTTGAAAGAACCGACTCGCGTCTTTCTTCTCCTCTTCACACAGGAGAATGACTCTGCTGCCATCTTGTGGCGAAGAAGAAAATCGCGCAGCATGGCGAGTCGGTTTGTTGTCATCTCCATAGCAACAGCTTATTTACCTGTTCCTCCGAAAAGAAGTAAGGAGCCACTACAAGAAAGAGAAAGAATCGGGTTTTCATCCCATCATGACCTCTTCAGCCTTCTCCAGGTATGATTGAATTCAGCTGATATATATATACAGTATGATCAGATTAGATGATTAGATAATTAAACATGGGTCTTATATTTATTATGAATATTTACAATACACGATGAACAGTAGGCCTTCATATGTTCTTCACAAACCTGCTTCATTTGGCATTTATAATTATCATCATCATCATCATCATCTTAAAACTAGGATTCTAGTGCATAGTGGCACTATGGTCTATATATTTCATTTTACACACACACACACACACACACACACACACACACACACACACACACACACACACACACACATGTTATACCTGATCTCTATATATTGTATTATTATCAGTCATATTATTATTATTATCAGTCATAACATTGTGAGCAGTGAGAGATGAAGTGAATAAGACTGAGTATCTCCTCATCATGGCACCTGTTAGTGGGTGGGATATATTAGGCAGCAAGTGAACATTTTGTCCTCAAAGTTGATGTGTTAGAAGCAGGAAAAATGGACAAGCGTAAGGATTGAGAGAGTTTGACGAAGGGCCAAATTGTGATGGCTAGACCACTGGATCAGAACATCTCCAAAACTGCAGCTCTTGTGGGGTGTTCCCGGTCTGCAGTGGTCAGTATCTATCAAAAGTAAGTATCCTGTACAGTATCCTGTACGTCCTGTAAGTTGTGAGGTGGGCCCCACCTCAAGGATCTGCTGCTAACATCTTGGTGCCAGATGCCACAGCACACCTTCAGGGATCTGGTGGAGTCCATGTCTCTACGGGTCAGGGCTGTTTTGGCAGCAAATGGGGGACCGACACAATATTAGGTGATCATAATGTTATGGCTGATGGGTGTATATATATATATATACTTATGCTTTGCACCCCCACCCCACACACTTTAGCACATTATGTAGTGTTTATAGTGTTTGTAGTTTGACAAAAGGGCAGATTGGAAAAGGTTCACTGTTCTCTGCAAACCAGAAATGCTCCTTTTTGAAAATAAATAAATAAATTTAGCAGGAACCAGTTACTTGTTATCCTACAGTGAAGCATGGTGGTGGTAGCGTCAGGAATCTTGGTTGCTTCTCTGACTAAAGTCATACTCATACAGTCGAATGCAACTGACAAACAAATTGAAACACATGGGCACATGGGCTTCTATTTATATACAGACTATATTGCCAAAAGTTTTGGGACACCCCTCCAAATCATTGAATTCAGGTGTTGTGTTTCAGGGGTTGGGCTCGGCCCCTTAGTTCCAGTGAAAGGAACTCTTAATGCTTCAGCATACCAAGACATTTTGGACAATTTCATGCTCCCAACTTTGTGGGAACAGTTTGGGGATGACCCCTTCCTGTTCCAACATGACTGCACACCTGTGACCAAAGCAAGGTCCATAAAGACATGGATGAGCGAGTTTGGTGTGGAGGAACTGGACTGGCCTGCACAGAGTCCTGACCTCAACCTCACAAATGCTCTTCTAGAGGAACGGTCAAAAATTCCCATAAACACACTCCTAAACCTTGTGGAAAGCCTTCCCAGAAGAGTTGAAGCTGTTATAGCTGCAAAGAGCGGGACAACTCCATATTACATTCATGTGAAGGCAGACGTCCTTTGCAAAACTTTTGGCAATATAGTGTATTTATGAATAATTATTGTTGTGTGTTAAAGCTGGATGATATACAGTACTATATTATTTTCCTAAAACATTTTCTATCACATCCCAATTCCTCTTTATTTTCCGCTTTATTTTGTATTTTTGTTTTCAGAGATGCACAGCTGAAGAGTATGGAGTTGACCATAAGCAACGCTGAGAAGTACATGGGTCAGTTCTGCACACTGCTCGCCTCCTACACACGCAAAACGGCTAAACTGAGAGATAAAGCGGATGCGCTTGTCCAGCAGCTGCAGGAATACGCCAGCAACGAAGGGCCTGAGTTTAGAATCTGCATGAAGAACTTCTCTGAAGATTTGGCCATGGTCCAGGACTACAGACAGGCTGAAGTGAGAGGAAATGCCACAACAGAAAATATATTAATAATAAAATAAATATATTAATATATGAGAATATATTTTCCGAACAAATGCAAATATATATATATATATATATATTTTTTTTTAGAAAAATATTGAATGTATTGCAATATTTATATTGCATTTGGTCATTATTATATTATAATTATACTTCATTATATTTCTTTAAATATACATCAGTATCATGAATAGAAAGACAGAAATAACACCAAATATATAATTTTTACTACTTTATATATATATATATATATATATATATATATATATATATATATATATATATATATGTATATATGTATATATATTATTTCTAGTATTTTTATTTATTTTTTAACTATAATCATAACCAAATTACTATTAAATATGTAATTTATTCAATATTAACTAAAATATGTATTTTTAAAAAATAAATAAAATATTTTGTTTTTAAAATATAAAAAAATAAAATATTATATATATATATATATATATATATATATATATATATATATATATATATATATTTAAATATATCTAAATATGTCAAAGAATATAATGAAATAAATATAATAAAAAAAACCAATATTGCTTTTTCTCATGTCGCTGTTGTTGTATCTTTGTAGGTTGAGAGGCTGGAAACTCGCGTGGTCTCGCCTTTAAAGGCGTACGGGAATATTGTGAAAACTAAACGAGTGAGTTAAACTTCTGAAGTTTAGTTTATAAGAAAAAAAATCATTACATTTATTACAAGCACATGAGGATAGTTTCATATCCCTGAGTACCTCTGAGTGTCATGCATAAGTATTCACCCCCTCATCTTTTCCACATTATGTGCTGTTTCTAGGAGAGTGGTGAGTTTGTAGCTTGGAAAAGGTTCTCTGGTCTCTGATGAAACAACTAGAATTGCATTTTTTAAAATAAAAAATGCATAAAGCAGTACATTTAGTAAAAACTTGTTACTGCATATCATTCTGAGAATTCTTCTCTTACAGTGAAGCATGGTGATGGTAGCATCAGGTGGACATGTATAAGCAGGGCAGTAGTAGCTGAAGTGGTTAAGGCTCTGGGGTGTTGCACAGAAGGTCAGGGTTCAAGCCCCAGCACTGCCAAACTGCCACTGTTGGGCAATTGAGCAAGGCCCTTAACCCTCCCTGCTCCAGGGGTCACTTTATCATAGCTGCCCCGTGCTCTGACCCCAACTTCCTCAGCTGGGATATGCTGTAATGTATGTGTGGAGAAAATCAAGGCTTCTTCTTCTATAATAAAGGCTTCTATTTTGTATAACTAATTCCTGATGGAATATGGGAGGCACGGTGGCTTGGTGGTTAGCACGTTTGCCTCACACATCCAGGGTTGGGAGTTCAATTCCCGCCTCCGCCGTGTGTGTGGAGTTTGCATCTTCTCCCCGTGCCTCGGGGGTTTCCTCCCCTGGTCCAAAAACATGCATTGTAGGTTGATTGGCATCTCTAAATTGTCTGTAGTGAATGAGAGTGTGTGTGTGTGCCCTGCGATGGGTTGGCACTCCATCCAGGGTGTATCCTGCCTTGATGCCCAATGACGCCTGAGATAGTCACATGCTCCCCGTGACCCGAGAATAGATCGGATAAGCGGTAGACAATGAATGAATGAATTCCTGATGGATACTTTCCCAGAACAAACTCTGTAATTTATACTGACATGTACTTGCACAGAGCTGGACTCCATTGGACTTCTGATGAAATCCCATCAGTTAAGTCCATTTCAGTTCCAGTTTGTAACATCTTCACTTCTCTGGTTTCCAGGCAGACTTGAAGAGGTTTAGTGCGGATCGTATCAGGGAGATAAAAGAGCTGCAGAGGTTGGAAAAGATCCGGCTGAAGAACCCAGCAGACAGACAGAGCATCGTATCCTTCTTGAACAGAAACATTTATTTTTACATTTCACATTCACGTAGATAATATAGACAGCTTGACAGCATTCTGGTTTTCTGCTTATTGTCCTTAATCCGTACGATCAGACGCAGGTAAACGGGTTATCTGTCATCATTTTAATATTTAATAATCATTCTCACATGATTACATCTCTAGTTTATGATCATTTACCACCATCCAATACATTGATTATTATTATACATACATATACACTGATCAGCCATAACATTATGACCACCTGACTAATATTGTGTTGGTCCCCCTTTTGCTGCCAAAACAGCCCTGACCCGTCCTGCACTGCATATTCTGACACCTTTCTATCAGAACCAGCTTTAACTTCTTCAGCAGTTTAAGCAACAATAGCTCGTCTGTTGGATCGGAACACACGAGCCGGCCTTCTCTCCCCACATGCATCAGTGAGCCTTGGCCGCCCATGACCTTGTCTCTGGTTCACCACTGTTCCTTCTTTGGACCACTTTTGATAGATACTGACCACTGCAGACCAGGAACACCCCACAAGAGCTGCAGTTTTGGAGATGTTCTGATCCAGTGGTCTAGCCATCACAATTTGGCCCTTCATCAAACTCTCTCAATCCTTACGCTTGTCCATTTTTCCTGCTTCTAACACATCAACTTTGAGGACAAAATGTTCACCTGCTGCCTAATATATCCCACCCACTAACAGGTGCCATGATGATCTCATCAGTCTTATTCACTTCACCGGTCACTGCTAAGAGTGTTAATGCTGATCGGTGTATGTAAAAATATACAATATATGTACAGCCTTTATATATAAATGAGTATCTGTAAAATGAGGGAAATGTTCATACAGTGCCAAAAAGTATTTAAATTCCTCATATTTGTCAAACTAAATAGTTTTAGATCCTGGTACAAGATGTAATATAGAACAAGAAGAACAGGAGAAAAAAAATCATATAATTTATTGAAGGAAATAGGTTATAACGTATCACCAGTGGGAAAAGTAATCGTCCCTCTAATCTTAATAACTGGTTGCACCTCCTTCGATTAATCCTGTCCAGGCTGAAACAAACGTGCAGAAAGCAAGCAGCAATGCCAACAGGAGCTCCAGGCAAATGGAGGAAACCATCATGGAGTTCCAGAGACAGAAACTGTGTGATGTAAAGGTCAGTCAGTTGGTCTCCAGAACATTGTGGACACCACAACCGAGTTACACAATTATCTCATTCAACCTAATAAAATGCTCTTATTTCAGAGGATCTTCAACGAGTTCATCATGGTGGAGATGCTGTTCCACTCCAAAGCTCTGGAAGTTTATACACACACCTTCAACAACCTGGAAACTATGGACATCGACAAAGATCTAGAGGTGAATATTTAGTGATTCAATACATCCTAGTCTTTTCTTTCATTCTGTTTTTACTTAATTCTATTTTGATAATAGATTATTTTAAAATAGAAAGTGCTCTTTGGGTAGATAGATAGATAGATAGATAGATAGATAGATAGATAGATAGATAGATAGATAGAAAGATAGATAGATAGATAGATAGATAGATAGATAGATAGATAGATGTACAAATGGATGGATGGATGGATGGATGGATGGATTAACTGACAGATGGATGGATGGATGGATGGATGGATGGAAGGTTAGATGCTTGAATAGATGAACAAATAGACTGAATGTAGAATTTATTGATATATGGATGGAAGGAAGGATGAACAGATGATTAAATGGATGAATAGGTAGATGGATGGATGGATGGATGGATGGATGGATGGATGGATGGACAGACTTCCCTAGAGGAAAATTATTAGTTCATTTGCAACATTGCTGTTAGACAGCGGCATGCAACAGAAAGACAAATAATTGAATGAAACGAGCGAGATCGTTTTACTGAGATTCATTAAGCATCATCTAAAAGTTCAGTGCTGATGTGTAGCTTTCTGTTCTTTGTGGCTTGCAGGAAGCACAACATCAGCAGATTGTTCATTTAAATTAAACCTCAGAGTGCAAGAGCAATCACTTGTTTGTTTGTAAGCCAGTTGGTTTCCTGTGAGGGTCAGTGTGAGGGTCAGTGTGAGGGTCAGTGGATGCATAGTGTACAAGTCTAGATCAACATAGCAGCTTAAATTTTCAATAATGTTTATTGTAACATGGCTACATTATCTCATAATCTAAATATTATAATGTTTTTAAATGTTTCCCAATGTAAATCAAAAACTATTTCATTTTTTAATGTTTTTGCTCTGGTGATTAAGGTTACATTTCATCAATCAGAATACAATTAGTTCCAGTTTTGAGCATGTTATTGTGTTATTGTGTCACTAAACCCAAGAGCCAATCAGGATTCAATATGCAAATGATTTCTCTTCAATTTATTCAGCAAGAAAATAGGAATAAATGTTTAGGGGCGGGGTTTATTTTGTATGCAGAGCTTTCTAATTTGCATAATCAGAGAATCTCACTTTCCTGATGAAATGTAGATGTTTTTGATCTGCTGTTAATTTCTCAAACAAAATATAACTAGCTGAATTTATCGTTTTGTGAAATGTGCAAGACAATGTGCTAAATCTCTTCTTCAGTTTTTCAGGAATCAAATCCAGACTTCTGGTCCTGTTCTGGAAAATTCTGCTCATATCTCTGGTGTTCCTCAATACTCGAGTCCCATTCCGTCTCCACTCTACACGCTGACGCACCAGCCGAGCCTCTCTAGCCCCACACGCACCACGGGGCAGCTCAAAAAGGTTCATTAATCCATGTAATTGTAGTTAAAGCAGAAACATCACGACTTATGACTTATGCTTTCTATAATAAATGAGGACGAGCACACCTCAAGGTTTGTACATGCTCTAACACTACAATCTCTCAGCAGGGTTCCTCAAGGGTTCTCCGAAAAGTTGAAGAGCTCTAAAGGATCAAATCAAGAGCTCACTTCTAATTATAAACATGTTCTTCTACATACGCTCTAAATAATAAAGGTGTCAGGAAGAACTAAAAAGGTTTTTTTTTTTTTGCAGTGATGCCATAGAAGAACCATTATTGGTTTCCCAAAGAACCGTTTAGTAAATGATTCTTTAAAAGGACTCTTTTTTTTCTTAGTACCATAAAGAATATTTTTATAGTCTAAAGGACCTTTTTTTTTTCGCTACAAAGAATAATTGGTGCACTGCAAACTTTCCATGGATGTTAAAGGTTCTTCATGGTTCTTCATTTTTCCTTAAAATGATTGGTTCCATGATTTCAGAGCTATTATTATGAACTTCCACCACAAAAGCCCTTTGACATGATAACATACTATACGATGGTATTTTTTCCATTTCTTGCTAGCACCATTAATCAAAAGTTGCCTTCAAAAACCAAACAAAAACAGGTTCTCCAATAGCATCACTCTAAAGAACCCTCCTGAAGAACTCTCCTGATTAACTCCAGTTAGATTTCACAGTATTACTATTATCAGGTTTATTTTAACCGACCAAATATATATGGACAATATCTTCACCAGAAAAAATAATGGATTGTCATTCATGACTGACATTTTTCAAAGAGAAGTGCTGCTGAATTCTGCATTCTGATTGGCTGAGTCATTTCCTGTCAGGTTTACACCGATCAGGCATAACGTTATGACCGCCTGCCTAATATTGTGTTGGTCAACCTTTTGCTGCCAAACAGCCCTGACCCATCGAGGCATGGACTCCACTAGATCCCTGAAGGTGTGCTATGGTATCTGGCACCGAGATGTTAGCAGCAGATCCTTTCAGTCCTTTAAGTTGAGAGGTGGGGCCTCCATGGACTTAAAGGATACTTTTGATAGATACTGACCGCTGCAGACCGGGAACACCCCACAAGAGCTGCAGTTTTGGAGATGTTCTGATCCAGTGGTCTAGCCATCACAATTTGGCCCTTCATCAAACTCGCTCAAATCCTTACTCTTGCCCATTTTTCCTGCTTCTAACACATCAACTTTGAGGACAAAATGTTCACTTGCTGCCTAATATATCCCACCCACTAACAGGTGCCATGATGAGTGGCATGATCATCAGACTGGTCTTATTCTCTTCACCTCTCACTGCTCAAAATATAAAGGCTGATCGGTGTACATTAATGCATGGTTTTCTGTATGTAGACTCTTCATAACTACTGTAACATAACTGATCACCGGAACGAACCTGGTGCTTTCCGTAACGTTAAACATAACTATAAATGGATAAAAAAGGTGATGTGCTGTCTTTAATTAATTAATAAAAACACATTTCTGTGGTTTATGAGGAACAAAATATGCCGGACCTGCAGTTTTGGGTCTATAGATGTTTTCCAATCGCCTCTGTCTCTTCTTCAGACTCTATCCAGAACATTCCGTAGTCAGCAGGAGATAGACGAAGAGGAGGAAGAAGAGGACGAGGAGGAGGAAGAGGACGAGAGGTACGACTCCGAGGAAGACATAGAGCAGCCGCAGACTTTCCGCCAATCCTACGCTGCTCAGTACACCACAACTCTCAGACAAAAATGAGAAATATTCAGAAATTTGACGTGTGTGTAAAAAACGTGTAAAAACAAAAAAAAGTGATATGAAGCGTTATTTATAGATTCTGTAAATGATCTTTATTAGAAAAAAAAACTTAAATTCAATTTACTTTTATTTGTATAGTAATTTAACTATGGATAAGAATATAACAGTTTAGAATAAAAAATGTAAAAATGTATCAATAAATAATAAATATATAATAAATAAAATGTAAAAAAAAAAAAAAAAACCTACTGACTTCCTGCCCAATTATTATTATTATTATTATTTTTATTTTTAGCAATTATTACAGTATGTACTGTATTTTAATGTTGTATTTTAAATGAATAAATATTCATATTGCCCAGTATAAATAAATGTGAACGTCTGAGTCAGGAGAGGGCACCAAAGCTTATAAGAAAGAGATTGTTATTGATATTCTACTCCCTTTAAATTCTTCACCCTTCACAGTAAAATATAATAAAGAAGGAAAATGAACACAGTTATAGAAAGCCATTAACCCATATAGCTACAGTATGTTACAGGAATGTGTTGATGTGTTATAATTTAATAATAACTAATGACCAAATGGACAAAAAAAACAACCACTTCTGGGAACTGCAAAAAATTTCTTGATGATTTTAGAACTTCATGATTTTGGAAAATAGCGGCACGGTGGCTTGGTGGTTAGCACGTTTGCCTCACACCTTCAGGGTTGGGGGTTCGATTCCTGCCTCCGCCGTGTGTGTGTGGAGTTTGCATGTTCTCCCCGTGCTTCGGGGGTTTCCTCCGGGTACTCCGGTTTCCTCCCCCAATCCAAAGACATGCATTGT
>JAUCMX010000004.1:29251238-29258738 GCA_033459395.1 Hemibagrus guttatus
TCTCCGCTCTAATTCATCCCAAAGGTGTTCTATGGGGTTGAGGTCAGGACTCTGTGCAGGACAGTCGAGTTCCTCCACACCAAACTCACTCATCCATGTCTTTAAGGACCTTGCTTTGTGCATATAGTTTGTATAGGTATAGTTTGTGAATGGAATTGGACGAGCCATCTGTCACTCAGGATATACAGGAAGTAGGAAATTGTGTATCTAACTTTATTTCTTGTACATGTGTGGAGTTCTGCCTTCACTTTAAACCATTTTTTCTGATAGCCCAAAAGAAAATAACAAACATATGGGGGTCACGGTGGCTTGGTGGTTAGCACCAAGAGAGATTAAAGATTAGTTTGCGATCTCTAAAAACACACCTGAAGAACGCAGGAGTGTTTGGAAGACCAAACTATTCCAGATTAAAGGATGTAAGGAGCGCTATAAGAGCAGAGCTGCGTTCATACACCACACCAATCCACTTGCTACAGCTGTCCTTGTGTTTGGATTCATTATTGTGTTTTGCACTTCTCAGACACCGTAGTTTTTGTTATAAAACATATAAAAATACAGAATTATGGATAGTTTGTGTATTTGAAATTACAGGTGTGCACTTGCTGAATATTTCATACAGAGAAATGCTTTCTCAGAAGATTTATCAGTGTTTCTGAACAGCGCATTTCCCAGAATGCACTCCTGCACCCCTGCTAATGCACGATGGAGCCCATTCACCATTAATGAGTTCCTGCGAGTGAATAATGATCTGCTTTACGAACCACCGATGCGAAGGATTGTGTGCAGGAAAGCAAGAAGAAAAAAGAAAGAGGCAAACGCTGGAATTCGTGTTTCTTTTATTAATTTAATGTATTTTAATTGAAGAAAACCCAAGGGTATAGTAATGTTTAGGACATGAATAAAAAGGCAAATTAAAATGGAAGGGAAATGATTTAAAGAAAAGGAAGAAAAGGAAAAAAAATAAATAAACAAAAATAAATAAATAAATAAATAAATAAATAAATAAATAAATAAAAAAATTTTTACCAATCATGTGTGAGATAATCCTGTTTCAGGGTCTTATAAAGTTATTAAATATTTTATATAATGTTATTCTCTTCTTCATTCGGATTCAGATAATGTTGCTGTTGTACTGTGATGATGATGTAATTGTGTTTACTGTCATTACTCTTCCAGTTATTTCTCAAACTCGGAAATTAAACTAAAAATACCAAGTTCTGTTTCGTTCCTCTTTAGGGCAGGTTCCTTTTTTTTTGCTATGTAAAAAAAAATTACAATTGAATCAAAAAAGGACAAAAAAAGAAGAAGAAGAAGAAGAAGAAGAAGAAGAAGAAGAAGAAGAAGAAGAAAAAGGGAAAAGTATTCAAAAAAGAATATTAATGAATTAAAAAAAAAACACTAAACCACGTCAAAAAATGTAAATAATAAAGTCACAAATTAATCAAAAAAGAATCAAAAGATCCTTTTCAGGACGTTTTTCTTCGTTCCTTGGATGTTAAATCATGCTTTATGACTTTTTTGGAGATTTTTTTTTTTTTTTTAAAGATTTACATTGCAAAGGTTCCAGAGAGGTTTTAAGGCTAAGAGCGCTCCAGTGCATTCGTATTATTTTGTTTCCCCTGGAAGCTCTATTTTCTGTTTACTCCTAAGCATAAACATTTCGAGACGCCGTGCGTTTCTGGAGTTATGCTGTAAGTGTTTGAGGTGAGGTTGAGCTCAGGTTAAGTTGGAAAAACACTCCAGCTAAACCATCAACTCACACAAACTCCGCCCACTTCCAAATGAATAAGCTCCAAGCATTTCTTCTCCTCCAAGCGATGATTAGGACACTGTAAAGAAACACAGCTAAAAGCTCAACAGAAAACATGTTTATTGCTAACAAAGCTACTACTGTAGAGCAAGAGATGCCCTGAGGGGCGGGGCATAACATTTCTAAAGAGCATTTAATTGGATGAACAAGACTGATACAGGATGAATCATAAATCAATCAATAAATGAGTAAATAAATGAAAGGAAACAATAATGAAAAAAAAACAAAAAACAACAGCAACAAAAAAAACTAGATTTTACCAGATATGAATAAAGAATATATAATTTAAAGAATATCTCCAAAACTATTCACAACTTTTGATTCTAGGATCATTTTATGCCACTCTTTGAATAATTTTGTTTTTTTATGTTAAATCTAAAAAAGCCTACATTTTGCAGAACACAAACCTGTTCATGGCCAGACTTCTGATTCATTCTGGACTGAAAACCAAAAGGTATCATCTATAGAAATGTCTGAAAGCCAGCAAATAAAAAAGTGATTCAACTCTGAATCGACTCGATTGCAGGAAGCGAATCAAACCACGCTGTGTGTTTTTGATTGCTGCTGAAGTGAGCCAAAGGACAGAGCTGTAGAGCTGCAGAAATGCGAAATATTCTGGAAATTTTAATCCAGAGACACTAAAAGAAAAACGAAACGCTGAATGTGATCCAAAAAATATTTTAAACTAATTTTAATTGAATTATTAATAATTTTTTTTTTAATTATTGAGTCATTTATTTAGCTCTGGCTCAGATTTTTCCCTGCTTTTTTTTTGGTGATTTCTGTATACACTTGGTAAAAGATTTGTGTACATTTTGCTGTATTCTGAGAAATAAATGATGGTTTTCAGCCCTACATGCTCCTTATAATTTCTTTTTTTTTTGCTTGTTATTATGTGCAGCATGAAATTAATCCAATTTCAGTCTGATTCGTACTCGTACGTGTTAAAAACACCCTGAGAAATCATTTCAGCGTCACTCAGTCCACAACCCTCGCTAGCATTTTCCGGTGTGTCCAGTCTTCCAGGTCTCCAGTCATTGTATTTTTCCTGCCTGAACATTTTGTTTGCATATTTTTCCTCCAAAGACCTGCACATTTCACTATTCACAGAGCTGTAGCCATGACACGAGTAAATATAAAACCATTTTCAAAAGCTATGGGTCAAATTTAACCTGGAATTTAAGCCTCAGTGAATAGAGTTGTCGATCCTGTACAAAAGTATAAAAATTTTAAGTCACTTTAGGAAATGTCATCAAATTTCAGGCTAAAAAAAAGACATTTTGGGGTGTTTTTGTTTCTTTCAAATGTTAAAAAGGGTCAAATTTGACCTGAACAGTTCGTAAGGGTTAAGAATCTTCGCTCCATGATGCAACCCTGGTTCTGTTGGTTCTCAACATCTTCACTGATGACTACAGACTAACACAGAATTCCCAGAGCTTCAGGGCTTTAATCTATTGTAAAACCTAATGGCCCGAGCACACAGCCTGCTGGTATGAGGCTTCATGGTACCCTAACGTGCTGAAGCAGATTTTTCTTTTCTTTTCGAGGTGATATAATAACAGCTTCGGTGTTTAGACGAGTCTCTGGACGTCTTTACAATCTGATCTTTAATAACTCAGAGCGCATTATTAAAAACATTTTTCAATATCAGAAAGCTACCCAGTGGGTCAGCTTTGAGAACAAACAATAGACAAGACAAAGCAACCAGGTAACATTGTGTGTGTGTGTGTGTGTGTGTGTGTGTGTGTGTGTGTGTGTGTGTGTGTAGCACAGTTACTATTCTGTTGACTAAAACATTGCAGTATCACATCTCAACATTTGGACCCAGAAAATAGCTGCTTGCTTCATTGGTTGGTGTGTGTGTGTGTGTGTGTGTGTGTGTGGTAATGAGAGTACATCACATGGGAACTCAGTAACAGTCCATAAATATCCAGCGTTTGTTTGTTCAGCATCAGGATTGTTTATGTCCACTTCCATTCTCAGGAAATCCAGAAACGTGCCTTTCTGAGTCTCTTGAGTCAGCGTCTCTCACTAAGTGTATTAAAAGACTCGTATTTTTTTGCTGAAAAGGAAAGGTTCTTCCTTCCCTGATGCTTTGAACTTTCTCTCATAAAATTGCATCATGATAAGCACTTTTTTTCTTTTACAATCTTTACACAACACACAGGAAGTTGCGACATCGTGGATGAAACCGAACTCAACCAGACCTGCTTTGCTGATAACAGAGTATAATAAAGCTTCTAATAAAGGAAGGATTGTCTGAAACTGTGCTTCACTCAAGCAGGTCTTGCTCTGAAAGACGATCTGACCCTCAGGTCCCTCTACACGTAACCTCACAGCCGGGACAATCGATTCAAGGACACGTCTTTAATCACGGCCGTCAGGAGGCATTCTGTGGTTCAGAGATGGAGGTCAGTGCTGGGTTTATGAGCCACAAAATTACAGAGGGAACGTTCTGAACAGTATAAATATCAAATCAAGTAGATTTTCACAGAGATCCAGCTGGACATTAATCTAAGAAATGGAAATCTGTCCAAACATTGATGCATAAACTCTTTACAGTGTGTATATATACATATATATAAACAAAGGCGTGAAAATGAAATGAGACGTGAAAAACCATCGAGTCCAGCAGAGCGGTTCATATCGATCGGGGCAGTTGACCGGTGGACTGCAGATGTGTTTCAGTCGATGGAAGCCAAGCACCAAAATCTGGCTGATGAAGCCAATCACAGTGAAAGCAGGAGAGATTAGCAGATAAACAATCTGAATCTGCATCATATTTCTTCCTCAAGTCCTGAATGAGCTACTATACTACACAAGACATCCAAAGGTTGATAGACACCCAATCCCTGTTCTGGCATGACAAAGCTCCTGAGCTCCATGAAGACATGCTACATGCTCCACTACTCCAGTTCATATTAATATTTAACTAGAAAGAGTTATTTTTTTGGGGGCGGGGATGGTGGCTTAGTGGTTAGCACGTTTGCCTCACACCTCCAGGATTGGGGGGTTCGATTCCCGCCTCCGTCATGTGTGTGTGGAGTTTGCATGTTCTCCCCATGCCTCGGGGGTTTCCTCCGGGTACTCTGGTTTCCTCCCCCCATCCAAAGACATGCATTGTAGGTTGATTGGCATCTCTAAATTGTCCGTAGTGTGTGATTGCGTGAGTGAATGAGAGTGTGTGTGTGCCCTGTGATGGGTTGGCACTCCGTCCAGGGTGTATCCTGCCTTGATGCCCAATGACGCCTGAGGCTCCCCGTGACCTGAGAATAGTTCGGATAAGCGGTAGACAATGAGTTATGTTTGTGATATTTTCAAACAAATTTTAGCTGGTATTATTTTCCAAAATATATATAAATAACCAACCATGAGCCTGACCAGGCTGTTATGAAGGATGCTGTAAATGCATTGCATGAATCAGGTTAATCAGTGTGTTCTTTGTTTGTCTCATAAGCTTCACATGTGACCAGTGTCTCCTCTGATACTCCAATCTCAACACATGCCTTTATGGATTTTTTCCATATCATCTGTAAAAATGTTTGAGTCAGAGTGAAAAAGTGAATCGACTCTGAATCGACTCAGTTGCAGGAAGCGAATCAGAAGTTGCTGTGTGATTTGCTGAAGTGAGCCAAAGGACAGAGCTGTAGAAATGAGAAAAGTTCTGGACTATTCTCTCTGGTAAAAATAAATAAATAAATAAATGCTAAATAAAGGTGTTTAAAGAAATTTAAAGACAGAAAAGGATGCATATTTTTTGCGTCAGCTTCAGAAATGCATTGTGGTAAAAATCGCAGTAAGTGAACAGTAAGTGTAATAATAATAATAATAATAATAATAATAATAATAATAATAATAATAATAATAAGCAGCTATGACTCATATACGATCGTGTGAAGTATAAAAAGACGAAACATATATTTTTTCATCTCAGATGGTTTTAATGTAATGGGTTAATAAAAACAAACCACAATACAAACTCACTATACAGAAAAACCCACTGCTGTCAGGCATGCTCACCAGCGAGAACACATTTATACTGACTTCATTTAAAGGAAAAAGGTCGACACCGTGGTACACTGAGACACTTTGCATAGATTAAAATCAATAAACTGAGAAAACTGAATCTAGAGACGCTTAGAGATTTTTTTTTAAAGCTTTTGCTCTAAAACTATAATATTTATCTGTAAAATTAAAATTAAAAAAATACTCTCGCACTTTTCAGAGGCGTATGGCTGTGTTGCATCTATCCTGCGATTAAATGTAAAGGCAGACTTTATCCATGCTTCTTATGTCACAAATCGTAACCTGGTGTCTGCGTCTCATTGGCCGTCAGCGGGTCATGTGACACACTTTAGTGACATCACTAAATCCAGGTTCAAAGTGCACAGCCTTCTGGAAAAATTCACTCCACGGCTAGTGTTACATAGTGGCCTGATACTGAAGTTTACAATGTTTAAGGACACATTTTTTTGTTAAAAATCGCAAAAACAGCAGGAAGACGGAGTAATGTGCATTTAGTGTGGAGCGAAAAAAGCAGAAATGTTCATTCTTCTTCAACTTGCATTTTTCTAACACACAACCTGAATATTACATTCTTCCGAGTGTCACTTTTTTGTTTTGCTTTTTTTTAGCTACAACTGAATGGATATGGGAGAAACCCTGACAGAATTAATCTACACAATGATATACAACCACATTAGAAAACACACACACACACACACACAACCATAGTGTAAATATTTACACATATTAAAAACACACTACCAGTCAAAAGACTTCATTTTATTTTTTTTTTTTAAATTTTCTCCTTTAGAGTAGTAATTATCATGAACACAGTAAAACCATGGATATGAGATGAGGCAGTGAAGTAGAGAACATTTAAACTTAAGGTTTGGTAATAAACTAAAATAAAAGCATAAATTAGTCGTAAGTTTTGAGAAAATTTTAAAAATTTTAAAAAAATTTTTTAAAAAAAATTGTAGCTTAATTTAGGACTAAATGACCTTTTTGACCTCTGCTACAAGCCTAAACGTCGTAGCATCCGACGTTACTGCAACCTTCTTTAACACCTGGAAGGAGATTCCAAGGATCAGGGATAAATAAATAAATAAGTAAATAAATAATTGTTGCAGTGGAATGTTGAATTTGTTTTCAAGAATTCATTCAAGCCAATTCTCTAACCGATTATGTCTGAGGAGGATATCACTTTTTCTTGTTTTCTTTTAAGCGCTTTCAGTTTTCAAATTATTAAATTTTTTTTTTTGGGAAATTTTAAATATTTACATATTAAAAATTTCCTTTTGTGAAAAAAAAAAAAATCACAAAAATAAAAAATGTTTTTCTTGAAAGGTTTTGTCTAACTCGTATTTTTTTTTTTTACGATTTTAAGTGCTTTCAGATTTCCAATTATTAAAATGTTTTTGTTTTTAATAAAACATTTTTAACAAAAATTCATCTCAGCTGTTTACAGCTTCTGTATCAAAAAAAAAAAAATTTTTGATTTTCCCATCTCTAATATTCACCAACATTAATCAAATGAATATAAATCAAAGTGCTCAGAAATAATTATAATAAATAAATTAAAACGTCAACAAATTAAAACTTTTATATTTTTTAATTCCTGAATGCCGAAGCTTTGCAGAACCTTCTCAACCTTCTTCTGCTTTGTTTTAAATAAAATCTCCTTT
>JAUCMX010000004.1:29261238-29328738 GCA_033459395.1 Hemibagrus guttatus
TCTATTGCATAAAAATAAAATCTGCTTTTTTCTTCATGTTGAACCTGAAACTATAGGCACTCCAGCTGTTGTGAAAGGGTCTCACAGTATAAATGTGTTTCGTATGAAATACACGTGAAACGGAGAAACCGGGAACGTGAACACAAGAACACATCACGACACCAGGCTTTGCTTCCGAGTTCTTGGGGATATCTTGATCAAATTTCTCTACACGTTACACAGCAATAAATTAAAGATTTCTCTCTACAGGTTTGCAAATAAAACACAACAAAATGAAAAAGAAAAAAAGAAACGAAACTAAAAACAGTGGCAAATTTGGTGTGTCAGGTGTTCTGAGCCCTGTTTGGACGGGATTACGTTTAACCTCCAGGTTCTACTCTGTGATTTTATTTCCATCTCATGTGTTTTTAACCGAAGTTCTTTGGGACTGGATCGATTTTGTCGTATTCCAAAAAACATGGTCGTGTTTTGTTTCGTTTTCTGACTGCTGCTACTCACTACATTTAGCCACCTAGCTCACGTACCACGAAAAATCAATCATGATCCTGATGATTGATTGAAGAGGTATATATATGTATATATATCTATAAGGTACCACTTTATATTCACACACACTCACAATATCATGCAATGTTTACATTTCTATAAACAAACGAACAAGGCGGATTATCACTGTAACACTTAAAAGTCAGCTAAATAAAACCTGATCTCAGCGCATTTCAGTATCTCAGTATTTCATTTATAAAAACATTAACACAAACGTGATGCGTGAAAACATCTAGCAGCGAAACTGATCCCGTCCAAATAGGGCTTGTGACGTAACTCAAGCGGATGTTTCCTTATTAGGCGAAATATATAGACGAAAATGATGAAATTGAATATTTTTCAAAAAACTGAATCTATATCCTAGAATTTTAGAAAGGAAGTGGATGTTTACAGCCATTAACGCAAACCCCAAGCTGAAATCATTACGCAGTTACACAAAATTGGATCAAATAATCCAAGTCGTACATTCATAATGCAATACTTGTAGCATTCAGTTTGCTCTTAAAATGAATATAAAATTAAAATTTGTATTTTTTTTTATGTTCAACTAGCTACAAATCTACAATCATTGATATTAAAACCTGCACAAGATGTAAAAATCTGAGGTCAGTGACTGGACCGAACTGTGTGTATGTGTGTGTAATGATTTCAGAGTGATTTTGTTTAGTGCTTCTAGGTTCTAAGTAGAGCTTCCGCTTGCTTTTAGCGTCGTGGCTCTGATGTGGAAAAGGAAAAACAGCGAAAATGTGGAAAGCAATTCCGTCATGGCCGATCAATGGAAAATCTATCCGGATTCCATTTTCCCCTCGAACCATCCCTTACCTCGCCTCGCCTCATGATGAGATGGAAACTTCAGGACAGGTTGTTGAGCGTTGAACTTTTTCGCTCCAAACGTTAAAGATCTGCTCATATGATCTCGAATACAGTTCTTCCCTCATGTACATGGCTTCGTTCGCTGCTCCTTTGACTTGTAATTACTAAACACGGTGTCAGGTTTGTTGGAGCGAGTCTCTGGCTCATCATGTTCCGTCCTGCCGTGTTCTTCTCAGCCCTTTCTAAACGACAGCGTGTGAGAATACTCAGCTATTTTACAAGTACTGTTGAGATATATTATGCATGAAATGTACAGAAGCTCTGCACTCATTTTCTAGCTCTGTACCGAGGAAGAGAGCGACTGTATGCAGACGAAACGTGTCACAAGGCCTCGAAGCCACATCACCTTTCACAACAACGGTGCTTTTCATCTAAAACAGGAAGTTATTCAGCACAGGAGTCACTCTGTAGAATAGAACAACGGTCATCAAATACCTTGGCTGTGTTTTAACTGAAAAATACATTTGTGTGCAAAAGTTTGCATACCCCTGCTCGGGGATGACGAAAACAATAAGGCATTTAACCGATGTCAGGGTTTTAAGGTAGCCGTAGGTTAGGTCATTTACACATTTGCACTTGCCTCGAAGGCTTTCACATCTCCAATTGTTTAGTTTGGGGCTTTTATTGCGAACCTTCTGCCGTTTTCCTCGTTCCCACTCACTCACAACTCGACTGCTGACAGCAACCTTGCTTGGGAGACTATTTTTGCCTTAAACAAGGTGTAAAATTGTGTTAGATGCTTCAAATGAGGCACGTTTGAATGGCCTAAATTAATTACAGCCGGCTAATGAGAATGGAGGGATCGCTACTAAAGATGACGGCGCGTTAGGATTAGGATTAGGATTAGGATTAAACCGGGTTTATGCTGCAGGCTGGTTTAAGAAATCAAGACGTGACAATATGGGTCGATTTTGTAGAACTGAGACCAAAGATGGATGACAGCAAAGAGCGTGAGCGCTGCTATATGAGGCTCGTCTGAAAGTGACCAATAGGAAGACGGTTTCGGATGGATGATGTGAAACTCATGGGACAGATACAGATACGCTAGTGGTGTTTACAAAATGTAAACAAAAATATGCAAATATATACTTTTCATCTCAAACTCAAAGCCTGAGCAGGTCTACGTTAGAGGATTGATCGTATAATCTGATATGAACAGTTTGTTATGGAATTCTGATGAGATTTTACCTGGAATTTTGATGAAGGACACACAGTAAACATCCGGCTTTAGTCTCAGTCTCGATAAGAAGAGAAATCCATATACGAACAGGGGAAGTTTGTGAACACAAACCAATAAACGATGCAAACTTTTGCACTCAACTGCAGGTGCATTATAAACCTCTGACTCCTACACCCTACCTAGTGCCCTATCTGACCAGTATGAGCCATTCTGGATTCAGCCCAATTAGGTGCAATATTGCGGGCTGATTTAATCAGATCATTGTCAGGTGATACTCTGAGCTTTGATATCGAACAGAAAAAGTGCATCCCTATTTAGAATACATCAGTTACACACACACATAGTGCACTATACGTGGAGCCCTGTGGGATTCAGTGCAGGCTCCACAGATACAATGCAGGCCCTAATGATCATAATTCCAATGATCACACACGGTGCTTCTAGATGAAGTGGATCCAGCCGTTATCCCATTCCCGAGGAGGCGAGATTTTGAATCGGTGGCGTCGCACTTTGTAGTTCTTGCCGTCGTTGTTGTCCCAGAACTCGTGCGTCCCGACGCAGTAGCGGACGGCGAACTGGAGGCTGCCGCTGCCCTCGAAAAACGCCGGCGTGACGATCTTGAAGTGGAACTTGTCGCTCACACCGTCGCTCGACTGCTGCACGTAGGAGGCCGGAACGTCCATGAAGGTGAGCCAGTTGTTGAGCGTGTACCTCAGAGTCACGCACTTCTCGAACGCCAGGTTCAGCACGCACACGACCCCCGAGATGCTGAACTCGTCCGTCTCCACGGACTCCAGCAGCACCTTGGAGCTTTGGAGCCGCTCCTGGAAATCGGGTTGCGAGCCCGGTGTCGTGAAGAGCGTCTCTATGAAGGTGGACTGCGTGAACCCGTTCGAGTGCTCGAAGTTGTTCAGGTGGAGAGCTCTCGCCTTTTTGAACTTGTCCATGACACGATCCGGTGTTTCAGGCACGTCGGTGTCGTCGAAGTGCCGCACGGAGATGAGCTCCAGACCGAGCGAGTCGGCGAAGCGCACTTTCTTCTGGCTGGACGGGCTGCAGATCCGCGCCACTTCCAGTTTAGCTCTCTCCGCGGAGCTCGGTAAGGATTTGCACCGGCGGCGCTGGCCGGGGCTCGGCGGTGGCTTCGGAAGGGATTCCCGACCCCTCGGCCTCTCGTCCACGACGCGCATCTCTAACGGCTCGCATTCACTGGTCACGCTCTCCTCCTCCTCCTCTTCCTCTTCGCCTTCAGTTTTCTCGCCGTCGTCCATCTTCTGGTTTGCGGTCAGGCTCCCAAACAAGCCGGCGATGCAGCTGTAATTTCTCGGGAGGCAATTTTTCGGAGGCAGCATGACCGCGACTTCCCCAGTCGCTTCGGTTTCCATAAAAAGAAGAACGAATTCAGTCCTGAGGTTTAAACCCTGTCCGGTCAGCAATGATGAGGCAATGAACCGGCTCAGGTAACAGTGTCTGCGAGCGTGTGTATGTGTGTGTGTGTGTGTGTGTGCGCGTCTTCAGAGCGTGCTTTACATCCCCTTGCCACTGCGGATTTCTGCGCCTCCTTGTCCCCCCACCACCACTCAATCCTTTTCTCTTGCAAAATAAAGTCTCCAAGCAGACAGGCGTGCACACCGTGTAGAAGCAGGACGCAGGACGCACCGACACGCAGTGTTACATTGCGGAAGAGGTGAAGGTTCTCTACACACCTCCTCGGAGAGAGTGGGGCGTGCGCACGGTCACGTCGCCAAAACAGATTAGACTAGATATACACGCAAAACAGGACCTTTAAAGGAAAAGAAAAAAATGAGAAAACAAAAATGCAAGGGCACATACTAAGTGTCTTAATGGGTTTGTGTGTGTGTGTGTGTGTTTGTTTGTGTTCTGTTTATGCCATAAAAGTGCTATAAGGAAATCAAAACACTGAACCATATAGCTCATAAAATGAGACGATTGACTGTAAAAATGGTGGAATATAATTTATTGGCAATAAAACAAAAAGGGGGGGGGGGGGGAGAAAAAGAAAGAAAGTAAAAACATGAATTGAAAATGAGTACGTCGTGTCGTTAAATGCACTTGCGGCTCTCAAGACACGCCCCCTCCCCACTTACACCATATCCTTTTCTGTTGCGTCACTGCGTCGTGCGCACGGCATACCCGTCGCTTCCCTTTGATCGCCATAGCAACAGCACGTAACATCAACCAGAGCCGTGAGAACATTTCATCGCTTGTTAAACTCACAGCACCGACACCTCAGCCTCATGATGATGCTTTTCACCCACCTCTCGGCTCAGGTTAGTCTAATCTCTGTATCGTGTATTTATTTATTTTTTTTTATTTTTTTTATCACTCGCTAACTTTTCGTATTATCCATGATGACGTCAGTGCTTATGAATGACGTCTTATGAATGCTTCCCCCATCCCCTTACCAAAAAAAAAAACAAACAAAAAAAAACACGCAGGAATATCGGGAATAGGAATACATCTTTGCCAGTCAGGACGCATGGATGTTGATGAAACCACTGAGAGTCTGGAGAAGCCGGATTGCAAAACGCGGCTGCACAAGCTTTCCAGAAGAATCGTAGAGGTGCTGCTGGATATTAGCGAGGAAAACTTAAAAGAGCAGGAAGCTTACGAGATTCCCAACCAAACCGGCTGGGATGAAGCTGTAAGTAATGCACGGATGCACATGCTCCTTTTTTATGCATGCATTAAAAAGAAATAAACAAATCAGTATAGCATGATGGCACTGAAACATGACACATTAACTACTGCAAACTACACAATTAGTGATATTCCTCTTTAAGAAAAACAGATATTAATGTGAATAACACTTGCGACAGGTCATGTTTGAAGCTTTATAAGGATGCTGAACAATTTTTTAGATCCTAAATGATGACGATCATATACTGGTTATGTTTTATGTTTGCAGAGCCAAGGTTGGGGTCAGTGTTCCCCTTTTTCCTGTCTGTTTATTGCACAACAAAAGAGCAAGACGCACAAACCAGAGATCTCAGCCTCCCATTGTGTTCTCTGCACCGATCTGAAGGACCTAAAGCTCTCGGAGATCGTTGGTCCCAGCCATGCTGCTTCAGATGCTTCCTACGAGATATCTGAAGAGCCTTCGAGCAACGTTTCTCCGTCATCTCTGGAACTTTTAAACGGAACCCCAAGCACCATTACTTGTACCTCTTCATCAGAAGAAGAATCATCAGTTATCGCTCTGAAGGGTAAGAGCATCAGGAAAGACCTTCTGGGAAATAAACTGCTGTTCAAGTCTGAACCGTACACACCTGACAAACTGCTCCCTCACCTACCTCAACCAGATGCTCCGTACCTGCTTCTGAAAGAAAGGAATGTTGGGAAAGTGGCCCTGCTTGGTCGTGTTATGGTATTGCCTCCAGTGAAAGTGCCAAAAAATTCAAACGCTATTCCAAAGAGCTCGAGTATTTCAAAAAGGAGAGAGGATAGTGCCGGGACAAGACCGGTTATCGTTAGTGAGAAAGCAGTTAGTGGTGTTGATGAAGATCAGGAAAAATCTGTGGTTATTTCTTATTCCAGCCCAACTGTAGGCACCTCCCAGGGATCTGTTCCGTCCATGCAAGGACCAACGCAACACCAGTATCACCTGCTATCTGCTTTAAGCATCTCCAGAAGGTATCAGATTCCCATTAACACCATGGCAGAGACTCAACCCAGTGCCAACTCTCTCCCGGAACGAAATGTCAGGCAGGAGGAGCCGATCAGGTCACCAGTACGGCAAAACTCTGGCCACAGATCACGGCTAGGCCTCAAAGAGAAAAGTCTGAGACGGGCAGAACCGGAGCTCCCGATGCTGTTGGGTACCAGGGTCCAGATACCAGTGTCCACTCAGAGATTACTGTAGCTGCTGATCATCCCCTCTCCCTCTCTCTCTCTCTCTCTCTCTCTCTCTTTTCACGCCATCCAGTGTACATTAGAGAAGAGTATATGCTAAAACGACAATGTATTTCCTCATCCTGAAAATAAGATTCTTTCAAGTTTGCATATCTTCCAAACAGCCATTTAATGTGTTAGTTTTTTACAGATGATGCTTTTGTATCAGAAGCAACAAAAATGCTTAAAATGTGTGGATAAGGAAATGGATAAAACACTCAGAGTCGTGCTGTTATAAGAAAATGATCAACACAGTGGTACAGCCCTGAAATTCCAGTAACATCACGTCTTTTTGTTCCTTTTATCCCTCTGCAATTTGCCAACACTCAGTATATATATATATATATATATTTTTTTTTTTTTTCTTCTTTTTATTAAAGATCAAAATACTGTGAAACGTCTACAAAACAAGATAGTTACTTATGTTATAGCAGCTATAAATAGTCGTTCCCTCTCACGCCGCTTGTTTTACCAATTCTTGAAGTTAATATAAAGTACAAACTCCTCTGTCCTGAAGAAGCTTTACCTGTTTACCGTCTGAAAACTTTACAGCTTTACCTCAAGTTGTTACGAAGCACGTCCGTTTATGAGGATAGTTACTATAGAAACGTATTAAAACCAGCACATAAATGTAAGTATTTATTTTTCCTTTCAGATTATCAGCTCTACAGACTGTTCACATTCTGGCAGGTTATTTCTAACTTCCAAGACACTGATAGTAGAAATAAAATGGTATTTCTGACTCAAATGCTGCAAGAATTAATTTATTATTTTTTTCTGTTATAGCTAACTCGCGACTGCTCCTAGTGAACTGCTTGAGAGTTTAAACCTTAAATGAAACTTCTCTGCACTCCAGATGTTTACTGTAAGTCAAAAGATGCAAACGCTTCACCTTGTTAATAAAAATCCAGTGTAGTTGCTGTAATATTTCATGTCTCCGCACTGCTGAACACTGTTTTATAGCTAAACTGGCTGACCTCAGAGAGCTGTGACCTCTCACCTTGTCTGTGCTGATTAAACTGACCGTTCCTGTTCCAACCTCTTGGCTTTGGAGTATTTTATAAACGTTATATGGAAAAACTGTAAGAACAGCAGCTGTACAATAGAATATCAATCTTTCTATGTGATTTTAAGAGCTCAGGTCTAAGAATATCTCGTTATCTCATAGCAGTTGTTGTCAAGTGGCTTGGAAATATCACTCACTCTCTCGCCTGAATTATTGATGCTGTGATTATCAAGGCTGGAGAGTTTCACACTTGAGTCACTGCATATTTTATTCAATTCTGACACACAGACTAGAAGTACTGTAGAATAATGAGAATAGAAAAGTTGGATTTGTTGTTTGGTTAACGGTGGGATAAAATCTCAGTGATTTATTGTTGAAGTGTAGTAAATGTGAACGGGTTTAAGAATTTGTTCCACATTTTTGCAGATTTCTTAGAATTTACAGAATGATCTACAATGAGGGGTTGAGTTTGTTAAGGTTCGTAACTGTTTAAATGAACAACTAACAATATTTCTGCTCAAATTATACAGTTTGGGGCAAAAAATGGGGCCTGGAATGTGCGTTCTTTAATTTCCCTTGAACTTGAATCTCACATTCATAAGCTAGCATGAACTTTCACACACGTAAATTATATTGCCAAAAGTTTTGGGACACCCCTCCAAATCATTGCGTTCAGGTGTTGTTTTTCAGGGGTCGGGCTCGGCCCCTTAGTTCCAGTGAAAGGAACTCTTCATGCTTCAGCATACCAAGACATTTTGGACAATTTCATGCTCCCAACTTGATAAAAATAAAAATAAACACAAAAAAAACCCAACAGAAGCAGACAAATTAGACAAATGTGAAACCACCTTTAAACAGCGGATGATCAGTTATTTTCATCTTGTGTGTATGCAGTGTAATAAATCTGAATGGAGTTTTTATTGATTTAAACTGTTATAGACTTCAATAAAGACAAAACTAATCACCTCGCAGAGAACTCCATCCCTGCAGTGAAGCACGGTGGTGGCAGCGACACATTCTAGACCTCTTGGTTGATTAATCCCCTTTTTATCCAGTCACTAACTTTCAGTTGGACGGCTTCCTCTAGGTCAGGGGTGTCCAATGTTATCCACAAAGGGCGGTGTGGGTGCAGGTTTTCATTCCAATCAAGCAGGAGACACACCTGGTTCCACCTGCTTAATCATCTGATCTTGGCTTTCAGTAGGCTCAGGTGTGGCTTCTGCTCGGTTGGAATGAAAACCTGCCTGTAAAGGTTTTGGGACGTCTGCCTTTACATGGCCTGCCCTTGTGTGTTTATGGGAATTTTTGACCGTTCCTCTAGAAGCGCATTTGTGAGGTCAGGCACTGAAGGTCTGGCTCGCAGTCTCCGCTCTAATTCATCCCAAAGGTGTTCTATGGGGTTGAGGTCAGGACTCTGTGCAGGACAGTCAAGTTCCTCCACACCAAACTCACTCATCCATGTCTTTATGGAGCTTGCTTTGGTCACTGGTGTGCAGTCATGTTGGAACAGGAAGGGGTCATCCCCAAAATGTTCCCACAAAGTTGGGGGCATGAAATTGTCCAAAATGTCTTGGTATGCTGAAGCATTAAGAGTTCCTTTCACTGGAACTAAGGGGCCGAGCCCAACTCCTGAAAAACAACCCCTGAACTCAATGATTTGGAGGAGTGTCCCAAAACATTTGGCAATACAGTGTATACATATATATATATATATATATATATATATATATACACACAGTGGTGTGAAAAAGTGTTGGCCCCCTTCCTGATTTCTTATTTTTTTGCATGTTTGTCACACTTTAATGTTTCAGATAATCAAACACATTTAAATATTAGTCAAAGATAACACAAGTAAACACATCATGCAGTTTTTAAATGAAGGTTTTTATTATTAAGGGAAAACAAAATCCAAAACTACATGGCCCTGTGTGAAAAAGTATTTGCCCCCTAAGCCTAATAACTGGTTGGTCCACCCTTAGCAGCAACAACTGCAATCAAGCGTTTTCCATAACTTGCAATAAGTCTGTTACAGCGCTGTGGAGGAATTTTGGCCCACTCATCTTTGCAGAATTGTTGTAATTCAGCCACATTGGAGGGTTTTCGAGCACGAACCACCTTTTTAAGGTCATGCCACAGCATCTCAATCGGATTGAGGTCAGGATTTTCACTAGGCCACTCCAAAGTCTTCATTAGTCTTCATTACACAAAAAACAGTACACAGAAGCGTTCACAATTCAACTTGCATTTAGAAGGATGTTCTATTACTACTAGCTCTACAGTGAGAGACCTGGGCATAATATTAGACAGCAACTTGTCCTTTGAAAAACATATTTCCGATATTACAAAAACAGCCTTCTTCCACCTCAGAAATATTGCCAAGCTTACGAACATTTTATCTGTATCTGATGCAGAAAATATATATATATATATACCCAATTAATTCATGCAGATGAGCACCAAATGACTAAAATATAATAATATTGTCCTTTTTTACCAAAATTTGCATTACAAATACCAAAAGTATAAATATTACATTGCATGGAAAACGAAACCTCACATATAATCCACTTGGTAAAAGACCGTCATTGTTTGCAGTTCATGGCTACTCAAGAGACACATCTCAGTTACCCGGCAACTGAAGAGCCTCAAGTGCCTCCAGCCGCTCCACATCACAGGGCCTCAGGCGCCTTTCTGTCGCAGGACATACTTAAGACTTAATTATTGCTCTTGTTTTTTTATGTAACGATGTTATGATGTTCTAACACACAGCTGACACTTTTCATTTTACCAACGCCAGTGCTGTAACCCTTACCTCAGGACTTCTTTCTCCTTTCTTCTAACACGTTTCTGCGTGGAAGATGGCACCGATGATATGATCAACTTAAATCTAAACAAAAAGGGAACTGCTTTTACCTCTCAGCTCTAAGAAGGCGTGGCCTTTCACAGGTCCAAGGATAATTACAGGAAAAAAGAGGAGATAAATAAGAAGGAAAATGAAGCATGCTCACTAGGGAAAATTTTGTCTAACATCTAGGACTGTTTGTTTGTATGTTTATTGTTTCTTATGTTCTGTAATAGCTGCTTTGAGACAATGCTCTTTGTTAAAAGCGCTATACAAATAAAAAAAATTGAAAAGCGTTGAGAGAGAGAGACGATTAATGTTTCGTTAAATGCAACCATAAAAATGTTGTGTTATTACAGTAGTATTACATGTCATTCATTAAAGAATAAAATAGTTATAACTAGCTGTGGTACGAAAGGAATTAAACACTCCTGGACAAGACAATATTAGAAATATTAGTAAATAATAATGTGTTAGTAATTAATGTGTTAATAATTCAAAGCAACACACTCAAATCAGGACAATTTTTATAGACAGAATTTTATTGAGCAACTGCTGCAGCCTAGCCTAAAGAACAAAACAACACTTTTACATCAAATCTTAAAGAATGCACGTGACCAAATTAAGACATTTTACATATTAGCAAAACAAACGAAAGAAAAAACCACAACAAAACAACAACTAAATGTAACTGGAGACGTTCTTGGCACAAACAGGACTGCATGCGTGCTCCACCGAAAACCAAGAGTGTATGCTGACAGTGTCAAGTAATCTACAGAGAGATGCTTTTGTTCTTTCCTGCTAGCATATATAGATATAGCATATAGATTTATATATACACATACGTGTGTGTGTGTGTGTGTGTATATATATATATATATATATATATATATATATATATATATATATATATATATATATAGTATATATATATATATATATATATATATATGAGAGGAGAGAGAGAGAGAGAGAGAGAGGTTGGATGCAAATGTCGGCTTTGCTGAGCACTGCAACAAAGGGAAAACCTTTCGGTTACAATGCGACACAGTGTCATTTACATTCTGTTTCTTGCAGAAAGTCGGATTTATGAATATGAATAAATGACGGACTGATGGCAGGCAGAGCATAATGTCATGAATACTGAAATACGATGAGATGAGGCAATGGCAGGTGATGATACACTATATTGCCAAAAGTTTTGGGACACCCCTCTATTGAGTTCAGGTGTTGTTTTTCAGGGGTTGGGCTCGGCCCCTTAGTTCCAGTGAAAGGAACTCTTAATGCTTCAGCATACCAAGACATTTTGGACAATTTCATGCTCCCAAATTTGTGGGAACCGTTTGGGGATGACCTCTTCCTGTTCCAACATGGACTGCACACCAGTACACAAAGCAAGGTCCATAAAGACATGGATGAGCGAGTTTGGTGTGGAGGAACTTGACTGGCCTGCACAGAGTGCTGACCTCAACCCCATAGAACACCTTTCGGATGAATTAGAGCGGAGACTGCGAGCCAGGCCTTCTCGTCCAACATCAGTGCCTGACCTCACAAATGCGCTTCTAGAGGAACGGTCAAAAATTCCCATAAACACACTCCTAAACCTTGTGGAAAGCCTTCCCAGAAGAGTTGAAGCTGTTATAGCTGCAAAGGGCGGGACAACTCCATATTACATTCATGTGCATGTAAAGGCAGATGTCCCAAAACTTTTGCCAACATAGTGTATATAACGTGCGATACGACGTAAACACGGAAATAAAAATGTTCGGGAAGAGAGAAATGGGCAGAAGAGATGGAAAGAGAAAGGGAAGAGAAGATCTTCTGAAACAAAACGGCAATGTTCACGTTATCTTTACATCCAACGTGTTTAGATCGACCACTCAAATTAAGGCACCAACACAAAAGCTAATCATGGATCACAAGTAGTGCTTAAAGTGAAAAACATTTACATTCGGAGAAATGTTCCATGCTTCCAGTGGATAGATTTCCTTAAAGGTTTCCGTCTTGCTGTAAACAAATGCGATTTGCATGTTTATTCACTCACAGTACAGAATGCAAATCATCGCAACAATAATAATAGTAATAATAATAATGATAGCGTCGTCAGCTCAGTCGTTAAAGGTGACCTATATTTGCGACATGCAGAAATATGCATGCGTTAGAATCGTTTAAAACCTCTTGCACTGCATTATGAGCGATACAATTTGATATACTGCTGTAGCCCGAGCAAAAACATCTGCGTGAAACAAATACATGTTTAAATTCAGTAACGGAAATCTGAGCGACAAATCACTACTTAAAACGTAAACAAATGTAACAAAAAAAAGTTTAAGCACAACACAAATATATCCTTACAGTGCAGCCAAACAATAAAATATACATATTTCACAAGAAATCTGATTTTACGATGAACACACATCATTTCTATCGATCATTTCAGACTTGTGCCACACTGTAAATTTACGACTACATAGTAGCACTAATTAGCATCACCGAAAATGATATATTCTGTTCCAGGCGAAATAAAAAAAAAAAACAGATCATTTTCAACAGAAGGAGTAATAAACAAAAGAAATGTGCAAATGAAAGTAAACACGTTAAGGAGCAGTCGAATGACAGCCGTGACGCGGTAAAGTGCAGCTAAAAGCCCTATTTGGACCGGGTTCGTTTCTTTAAGGGATGTCTGCAGTGACGTCTTGACGCGTTTCCTCTAGGGTCAGAGCGGATATTATGTTAACGCATGAGGGACGGGTTTCTGCAGGTTGTTTTGGCTGTGAAAATGGACGATCAGGGCACTCGTGGTCACATGATCCCATTCTGCTAGTGAAATTTGATGCTAACTTGGCGGTTCACGGCTCAGATTTCTTTCTGAGCTCAAAGGCAAAATTGTTTCACGAGTGTTCTCATTTTCTACAGATGAGGTGATGGGTTTAAAAAAAAAAAAAAATCCAAATTTTTATCCATTTAGACTTAATAGCACGAAAATGTACACGAGCCAATTCATTTATTTTATCTCACTGACCTCTCTTTTTATCCTCTCTCTCCAAGTTATTAAAATCTCACTGAGAAATCCTCTGTCCTGAAGACTTTCCCATGGTGGAAAACTTGCATTTCAGTTAACGGAATTGGATTGGATCAGACGGCAGTCAGATCCTATCGGTGCTGAGGAACAGAGGGAGATTCACGCCCCTACTAAGCAGCTAAATTTGCATGATATAGTGTAAAGCGTATATAAAGAGCTTTGTAACAGTAGCTGATGTTATAACTGCTCTAATCAGACTTTAAATCAGGATCAAGATCTTCTAATTTATTTGATTTCTCCCGCTAATGCGATCCGAGCGTAAAGACCATGGATACGAATACGACTCGAAACAAATACGTTGTTGAGAGAGGATACACGTTTCAGAAAGATGATACGCAGACTAGGTGAGAAGCACAAGATTCCTGCAAAATCGCCAGCGTGACCATTTGGATCGGACTAAAATCATTTCTGGCATTTGGCAGACGCCTTTATCCAGAGTGGCTTACATTTTATATAACGGAGTAATTGAGGGTTAAGGGCCTTGCTCAAGGGCCCAGCAGTGGCAGCTTGGTGGACCTGGGATTTGAACTTACAACCTTCCGATCATAGTCCAACCCCTTAACCACTAATCTACCACTTCCCCGTCAGTTGGCATCATTTGACCTCAGAGCTGGTCTGTAATTTTCTTGAGAAATATACTAATGTGGCCAATCTGGAAAAAAGAAAAGAGGCAAATGATACAAATGCAAATGATGCAATTAATTCAAGTCTAAACGTAAACCTAATTCCAACCGAGTAGGGCTACTAAAAGCTCTTTAGGCTTTGAGACTACTTGCACTGGAATGACTCAAGATGCTAAATAACTACAAGTGAGCCACAACTGCCTTCTAAACCGAGCCCTTTACGATAATGATCACTTGGTAGAACTCACCTCATCTTCTAGCCCATATCATCCACCTCTACTTGTAAGTCATCAGAAACAGTTCCCATCGTAAGGTTTTCTATGTCACACACACTACAGACAAGCTAGAACCGCAGATAGCTCAGCTGATGGCTTTGTCCGAGTGCTGAAAGAAAGACAGGAGATCTTCACCGGTTTGGGTTTCCACTGAACTGAAATGGGACTCCATATTCCAAGCCAGGTCTGCTGACAGGAAATCGTCCATGACTGTCTGTGTCTCGTTGCTGGTTAGGAAAAGGTGGCCCAGGCTGGAGGAACTGGAGACCGTCTGGGTTTCTGTGCTGCTAAGTCTGATCTGTCCATCGTTGGAACATGGTAGGGGCAGAGTAGGTGGAGGTGCAGGAACCCTGGTGTCTGTCTGGGTCTCAGTGTCTGAGGACTCAGTGCTCATGTTGAAGCTGGAGTGTCTTAGGATGTTGCCCAGGGACATGTGACTACTAGGGTCTAGTAGAAAGTTCAGATCTGTTTGGGTCTGGGTGTCAAACATCTCCAGCTCGAGATCGCTGGTTTGGACCCTGGTGTTGACATCACTATGATGATCACCCCCAAGGTTATCAAGCAGGAGGAAATCAGTCTGTGTCTCAATGTCGAGCAGCTCCAGCGGTGTCTCTGAGCTCAGACCTCCCAAGGCACTCTCATCTGTCTGAGTCTGAATATGTGTCGCGTTGAGGAAATCCTCGATGTCAAAGTCGATGCCCGGGTGCTGCTCTTGCACCGGAACCAACCCCGATCCACAGCTTTGAGCTCCACTGGCCATGGTGTCAGAAAGGATGTTCTCCAGATCGCTGAAAAGGTTCATCGTCTGAGTCTGATTGTCGGCTACCGTGTTTTGGTGTAAAAGGTCTCTCTGACCTCCGAAGCACAAGGACGATGCAGATTTGTCTTCATAAAATCCTGATTCGGAGCTCATGGGATCAAGATCAACATTGGCGCCAAAAGGGCCACCGTGTACCGTGGTCTGGGTAGAGACGTGGAGCATATCGGAATCGAAAAGATTTGCACACATTATAGCTTGGTCCATTTGGGCCTTATTTACAGAAGCCGTTGCGGAGCAACTTGTCTGAGTTTCCCTCGTTGTGTTACCAGATGGAAAAGGAATCTGACCGAGAGTTTCAGTTTGTGCCCCGATGGAGGACGTGACTTTGGACCTCAAAGGGAACGTCTGAGTTTGTACGCTGACCGGTAGCTGGATCTGGGCGCTCACACTAATGTCAGTTTGAGAACCAGAGGACACCGAGGCCTCACTTGCGGGTCCGATATTGATTCCCCTGACAGATCCCTTGCTGAGGAATGAGATATCTGTTTGAATGTTGCTTGAGGTGCTTTTACTTCTTGATCCCAAATCGCTAACAGATTCATCAACCGAGACTAGGTTTTCTAGATTGACTTGGATCCCTGTACTGATGGCATCCAGGTTTGATCTGGAAACAGGCGTGGTTTCTTTGAAACTTTTAGTGTTTAATGGAGGTACTACTGTCCCGAGTGACTGAGGCATGAGGTGCAAGGTACTTACAGACCCTTGCGTGTCCACTGTCAAGACCACTGACCTCAAGGCACCGCTCTCTGCTGGCGGGAGAAGGACAGGCAAGTGTGCCAGCTGCATCACAGGGACATTGACCAAAGCCATTTTAGGCATGGGCAGGAGAAGCTTTTGGAGGTTTTTAGAGTTGACAGAGTTGCGTTGTGGTAAATCTGGAGTGTGAGAAGCTCCTTCAGCAGGAACTGCTCCTTCTGTGACTTCCATTTCATAAGTTTGTCCATTAGGCTTGAGTTTTGTTGCACTGCGAGAGAGTTTTTCCATTTTTCTTTTCTTGACAGGTGGATACCTAAAGTCAAAACAAACAATTAGATGCAATGTTGCTAATTCAGCTGCAGATTCAAGAGTCAAGCAAAGTCATCACAAGTTAAACGGGAATACCGATGCTCTTTGGGAACCTCATGGCCAGTTCTGTAGACGTGCGACAGCAGTGCGGTTCGACTTGCGTATGGACAGCCACATGTGCAACTGTAGGTCCTTCCGCAATCCTCGGCATGCCTCTTCAAGTCCCATTCTGTGCTGTATCCATTGCTGCACTTTAGACATTTGTGCTTCTTTTCTGCATGCATCTTCATAAAATGCTAACAGATATAAAAAAAAAAAAAATACACCGGGTTTAGCATCACGGTCAAATCTTATACCATTATGCGCATGCAGGTCATAAGGGTAATCATTTTACTTACCTGCTTAACCAGTGCAAACTGGGAGAAAGGTCTGTTAGGTCCTCTTGGACAGCCCTCTATCGGACAACAGTAGAGCTTCTGTGAGCCTTTCATATTCTTTCGTACCGTAGGATTGAAGATACCCTCCTAGAAAATTACGAAAAATTATGAAACAGCTTACAAATGGTTCCAATTAGATACACAAGAGGCGCAAAAGTGATTCTGTCACAAATTTTGCCATAATGCTGCAAAAGACATGCATCAAGTATCACATGCTGTGACTAAACCATATTACAAATGCTAATGTTCCACAGTGTTATGTAACTGAGGCTGAAGCAAAAAGGTTAATGTACTGAGCTTTTAAAAAAAAAAATCAATACAGTAGCTCAGAGCAGTGGACATTTTGTGGAGCTGGAACATTTTATTTTTCTGTGGATAGCACTATAATGCCATTTTCAGGGGTGGACAAATCTAAAGAGAAAGAGCTAGATTTTGTTCTAGGCTCCTCTCTCTCCCCTATATATATATATCTCTATATATATATATCACTATATATATATATATATACACACATAATATTTATATATTCACCTATACAAAAAACATAAGGGTTCCCAAAAAACAACCAGAGACGGAAAAATCTACTTGCTATTGAGTTTTGAGTGGAACTGTGCTACATTCAACTTCGCAAAGGAGCTCTAAAGCGGGAGAAAAAAAAAGAAAATCACAGACTCCTCCCTGTTCATCTTCTGTTCAAAGCAACTACCTAGCAAACTGTGATGAATGCTGTCATTTTTCCTGTTTTATATCATATTAGCTACAACTTTTTTCAGTCTAGTCAATTTGGTTGCCAGGCAACCAAACTAGTTAGCTATCACTTTTCAACCCCTGGTTTTAACTCGTTTTGAGAGTGTGTGTTAGCATTCAAGCCGTGGGAACTCGGGTTTGCCACTTTCATGTGTCTTTAAGAAACACAGAGAGAAAAGCTGAGGTTTTCTTTTGTCTTTCTTTTCTCTCAGAGGCGAAAGTGTGTGACCGGACAGAGGAGTAAACAGAGAGGTAGTTTATATGCAGAAGCACACAGAATAGTAAAAGTGTAACACAAGTGTCCTTCAATGCAAGTCAGGTCTTTCCTGTTTTCGACTATAGTTGTTGAGGATTACCTTTAGATGCTCACTGCCCCACTGGATGCAATCAGATACATTTCGAATATACACTATATTGCCAAAAGTTTTGGGACACCCCTCCAAATCATTGAATTCAGGTGTTGTGTTTCAGGGCTTGGGCTCGGCCCCTTAGTTCCAATGAAAGGAACTCTTAATGCTTCAGCATACCAAGACATTTTGGACAATTTCATGCTCCCAACTTTGTGGGAACAGTTTGGGGATGACCCCTTCCTGTTCCAACATGACTGCACACCAGTGCACAAAGCAAGGTCCATAAAGACATGGATGAGTGAGTTTGGTGTGGAGGAACTCGACTGTCCTGCACAGAGTCCTGACCTCAACCCCATAGAACACCTTTGGGATGAATTAGAGTGGAGACTGCGAGCCAGACCTTCTCGTCCAACATCAGTACCTGACCTCACGAATGACCACGCTTCTAGAGGAATGGTCAACAATTCCCATAAACACACTCCTAAACCTTGTGGACAGCCTTCCCAGAAGAGTTGAAGCTGTTATAGCTGCAAAGGGCGGGACAACACCATATTACATTCATGTGCATGGCAGACGTCCCAAAACTTTTGGAAATATAGTGTAAATAACGTTATAGACTAGTAGATTAGAAGTACACATATCGAAATACCGGAATTGATCATCCCTCTGGAACAAAAAGCCAACAGATGTTTTATTTTTCCACTGGCTTTTGTATTATTGCTGAAAATAAATAAATAAAGTTCAGGACTCTTCCATGTTTTTCTCAAGATCATCTTCCCCAATGAAGATTGCAGAATCCTAAATACAAACAGGGTTAGGGTTAACCCTAGGAGTAAAAAGCTAACATTTATAAAGGGTATACACAACCTCCATCACGCATAGTCACATGACATGAACGTAACCACCACTAAGCTTTTCCATCCCTGATCAGGAGCCACTGAGCTCTGATGAATCTGACTGAATGAAAAGTTGGGAGTTGTGTAAAAGTGAGTTGTTAGTAAAAACACAATGAGGCTGCAGCAGTAGATGAGCTTCTTGTTCGGTGTGATGACATTTAACCTCCCTGTGGTCCAGTTCAACCACTTGTTCGCATCACAACCGCCTTTTTCATTACACAAATCTCAACCTCACAAATGCGCTTCTAGAGGAACGGTCTGAAATTCCCATATTTTATATATATATATATATATATATATATATATATATATATATATATATATATATATATATATATATGTGTGTGTGTGTGTGTATATCTCTCAGGATTCTCTAGTCTGATTGGTCGGAAGGTGTTGATTAGTTTTCTAGAACATTATCTGCGTTATGTTTATAGGTTTGTTCTTATATATAATCGTTTCTATAGCAACAGCTACACGCCTTTTACGCTTTCATGTTTTCTCCGCAGAGACAGAGAGCGTAACTGATCTCCATCACACCACTCTCGTCATTGATTATTTTCCTCTAACACCACACCCTGAAGTGTGTTATTCCTCACTTTGTTGACGTCCAGACACAACGCCACTGATTTCTCTTCTACACAAATTCTACATTTGTCTTGATATGCAAATTAATATCATGATTCGTGAACAGGCAAATTGGCCTATGACGTCACCTGATGAGTACTGGACACTTTTGGGAGCACGCACTGGCAATTTGCCCTGAAGTGCTGACAACAATGGGAGGGTGTTAACGTTAGCCGGCTAGCTTCTTCCTGTGTTACAACTCCGGGCTGTTGTTAAATCTTTCTCAAATATAGCTGTTACTGAATTGAAATGAATACCATGAATGAAGTGAAAGCTCCATTAAACGCGTCTCATTTCGCCGTAATCAGTGAATACCTTGACTCTGTGGGACTTGACGAGGTGCATGTTGAGCGCCGGGGTGTTGGGGAGGATTTTGCCGCATCCTTGCACCGTACACAGGATGTTGGTCCGCACTTTGGTTAGCTCCGTTATGGAGGGTTTAATAATCTCCTCGTTGCGACTCACAACACCGCTCGGACACGAAGTACCGCTGCAACCCGATTCACCCGCTGCGGCAGCGGCGGCGGCCATGTTGGAATTCTTCACTTACTCACGCGGCTTCTCGCCTCCCGGCGACGCAACCCTTTCTTTTTTTTTCACTTCCTTCTCTGTACAGATTTACTTCCGGGTGCGCTTAGCAACTAACACGCCCACTCACGGGCCCCTAGCAACCGCTTTTGGTTTCAGTCTATTTTCGTTTATTAGAGTAATAAAAAAAAAAAACAGTTCTATATCAATTCAATTTCTTTCTTTTATTTATTTATTTTAATCTTCAATACAATTCTTTAACAAATAATCTATATAGAACATTATTTAAAAAAAGCTCTGCTAATTTATTTATATATTTTAAGGATTTTTTTACTGTTTTAAAGGATTGAATATCACTAAAATGGTTTATTTAAACAAAAATGTTTTTGTTTATTTATATTAATGCAAAAGATCTATGTTAAAAAATGTATTTATTAATTATATTGAAAAAATATTTAAGAATTTAATTTTTTTTAGTTAAAAATGATATATAATTTTTTAATAGCTAGAAAATGACTCAAAAGATATTGTTCAACAGTCGCTAAATTATATTTTTAGTTTTAAAATAATCTTTAAAAAATATGATTGTGTATTATGATAAAATATGATTTAATAATAATAATAATACATGTTTACAATGGCTAAACAATTTTAATTTTTAAATATATATATATTATATATATATATATATATATATATATATATATATATATATATATATATATATTTCTCTTAAATTGCTATGAAATGACTACAAGATAATGAATTGTTTAAAATGTCTTTAAAACATCAGTTTGGAATTTTCAGTCATTATGACGGCTGTGATGTTTACTTTTAACATCTCTAATCTTTAAGAATTTTCCTCTAAACAACCTGAAATGTGAAAAAGGCTGCAGGATCAGTTCAGTCTATAATGATCTGATTCTTGAGAAATATTTACTCTACAGAAATCATATTAAAAATACTCTACAGTTTAGGGATCTTGTGTCTTCCTCTGCTAAATCTGCGCTTATAACAAATAAGTAAAATAAATAAGTGATTTCATCACCGAACATTAAAAACCTTTATTTAAAACTTTGTAAAATGGATTAAAACATTTTAAGTGTACAGAAAAAAAAATCCACATAAGAACACCATAAGAATCAGGTGAAGTCTAGCGTGCAGGCGTCTGGCTCGTGGCTCCTGGAGCTTTCTCAGTGATCACAAAGTAGTTCCTTCCTTTCTGTGTGATGGAGGATAACAGAGGAGTGACGGGGGCTTCAGCCATGCCTGTTAAACAGAAACATCAGGTGGTTAGACGCAGTACACAGCCACAATATACCACAAATCCAGCCATGTTCAGCTCCGAAAAACATTCATTCATTCATTCATTGTCTGCCGCTTATCCGAACTATTCTCAGGTCACGGGGAGCATGTGCCAGGCGTCATTGAGCATCAACGCAGGATACACCCTGGACGGAGTGCCAACCCATCGCAGGGCACACACACACTCTCATTTACTCACACAATCACACATTACGGACAATTTAGAGATGCCAATCAACCTACCATGCATGTTTTTGGACCGGGGGAGGAAACCGGAGCACCCGGAGGAAACCCCCGAAGCACAGGGAGAACATGCAAACTCCACACACACATGGCGGAGGCGGGAACCCCCAACCCTGGAGGTGTGAGGCAAACGTGCTAACCACTAAGCCACCGTGCCCCCGCTCCGAAAAACAGATTTCCAAAAATAAAACAAATGAGATCCTTATATAATGACTTATAGTGCACTCTAAAACTGTTCAAATATCACTACACACCACTCAAGTACACCATATATAATATTATTATTACAAATTAATGCCTTTATAAGCTTATTTAGGCCTCATTTCTTTATTTTGCAGAATTGCTGTAACAAAACTATTATCCCAGTAATCAGACTGATACTGGTACACACACGCCACCTAGAGGTACACACACGCCACCACAGCGAACGCTGTCCCATGTGGTCTGATTGAACAGACCAGTTACTGTTGCTCAAATTGCTGAAGAAGTTAATGCTGGTTCTGATAGAAAGGTGTCAGAATACACAGTGCATGACGAGTCAGGGATGTTTTGGCAGCACAAGGGGGACCAACACAATATTAGGCAGGTGGTCATAATGTTATACCTGGTTGGTGTATATTAGAAAGCGTGCATTGATGTAACCCTGCGATTTCGGTACACAGAATACATCTAATCATCAGTGTGATCGGGATTACTGTACAGGGAGATTAATTCGACAGTTATGGAAGGAGTCTCCAGTGTCAGGACTTTCTAACAATCAAGTTATTTTGGTCTAATTAGCTTTAAAAGAAAGAATTAAAATAAAGAGAGGCTGGAACTAATTTGTTTCAGAGTCTTTCCACAACATGAAATGTATCTATGAACGGATAAAAAAAGCACGAGGTCTTTATTCGTTAATAAACTGAACTTTTCTGTGGTACAACCGGACTTGAGGACCATCCCATTTGTTATTCCGATAAGAGCGAGTGATTTATCCCTCACTGAGTTAGGAAGCGGCTCACCGGTGGACACGCAGTGCCGGAGAGACTCCAGGAGGTTGGAGCTGGAGAACTTGACCACGCCTCTGAAGAGCTCATCTCGATCACTGAGTGTGTTGTTGCTGCTGCCTCGGTATCTGGTTTCGAGCTGAAGAGAAGAATTACGGTTAATTCATAGCCCTGAAAATCAGACTTATTGAGAGTATCGACAAGTCTAAAATTCAACGGCTGAATCTTTTGTTCCTGTAATATGTTTAATACACAGGACACATTATTGAACCCTTTCATGCATCTACTCTTATGGGCAGTCAATTCAAGGCTTATTAAAATATTTTAAATATAATATATTAATATTATTATTATTATTATATTTTAGTTATTTAAAATATTGTAGGAATATAGTTTTGATGCCAAAATCCATTAATTACATTAAATTAATTAATTTTTAAGCTCTATTTTATTTAATTTAATTAGTCACATTTATGTATTTATTATTATACTTTTTTTTTTTTTTTTTACAGATTTAAGATACAGTTTAAGATTCTGTTTCTTCTTTGCTATGTAACAGTCCTGAACTGTGTAATCTTTTTATGTTAAGAAATAATCATTAAAATAAATAAATAAATAAATAACACTACAGATTTTAGACATAAATGTTATACATTTTCAACATTAAAATAGATTTTTGTGTTATTCCAGGCATATTGTTCTAGCCTTTCTTTTTTTAACTCATGGACAATCCCTTTACTTTTCAATAAACAATGTTTGTTAGAGCCGGTGGCACGAGATGAAGAGCGGTTTAAAAGGCTGACCGGTGTCTCAGAAACATGTGTCAGCTTTCACCGTCCTGGATTAGTATCTGTTGTGAGAAACGAAGGAAATAAACCCAGCAGAAAAGGGCGCACAGAGGGGCGAGGAGAGAGGCGAAGGCGTCTTCGCTGTTGTCCTGAGCGATGTTTAGCATGGTTATGAGTGTTTCTTCCTCACCTTGTACACGGCCGTTTCCAGTTTTGGCACCGCCCCGTCACCGAAAGCCTCACAGGCCATCTGATGTGTTCTCCAAGCTGACTCAGCATGCTCCTTTTCAATATTAGGATCTGCAGAGAGGAATGAATGCATAAACAAATATGATCATGAGAGGAGTCACGGTACAGAAATAATGCTCAGCCTTGATTCGTGATTGATTAGAGAAAGAGAAAGTACACACTTGAAGGAGGTGCGTTCCTTTCCCTTAAGGTCCGTTCCTGATTTGGGAAAACCTAGAGGGAAAAAAGATCAGGACGAGTAATGAGCAGCAGAGCTGGGAAATGAGATGATGTGACATCATTTACTGTAATATAAATGCGCTGAATACTGCAATACACTATATTGCCAAAAGTTTTGGGACGTCTGCCTTTACATGCACATGAATGTAATATGGAGTTGTCCCGCCCTTTACAGCTATAACAGCTTCAACTCTTCTGGGAAGGCTTTCCACAAGGTTTAGGAGTGTGTTTATGGGAATTTTTGACCGTTCCTCTAGAAGAGCATTTGTGAGGTCAGGCACTGATGTTGGACGAGAAGGCCTGGCTCACAGTCTCCACTCTAATTCATCCCAAAGGTGTTCTATGGGGTTGAGGTCAGGACTCTGTGCAGGCCAGTCAAGTTCCTCCACACCAAACTCACTCATCCATGTCTTTATGGAGCTTGCTTTGGTCACTGGTGTGCAGTCATGTTGGAACAGGAAGGGGTCATCCCCAAACTGTTCCCACAAAGTTGGTATATTGAAATTGTCCAAAATGTCTTGGTATGCTGAAGCATTAAGAGTTCATAAAAATGTTTTATTTAATTATTTATTTATAATGAATAAATTATATTTGTACTTTATTATATTTGCAATGAATTTGTAATGTAATGTATGTGTGTAATGTAAAGAGTTTTCCCTGTAATTTTTTTCTTTGTTTAAATTATTTATTTATTTATTTATTAAATAAGTGTAGCAAAAAAAAAAAAAAAAGGGGAAATAATACACAGGATTCATATCTCCAGTATATGGGTTGACGCTCAAGATTTCAGTATTATTATCAAAAAGAAAAAAAAAAAAAATTCTACAATAATAATTATAATTAAAAAATGAATAATAAGGATATTATTATATAATTTAAAATAATTTCACAGCTTAATTTTTACATCATCCTGTGCATGTACACTGCACGTCTATACACGTCTCACTTTAGATCTACTAAACAGACCGTAAAAATCTACAAACCGCATCCCATTTTTAAACAGCAAATCATTACATTTCAAGCTATAATTCGATAAATAACCCAGATCTGAGAGCTTTACCTGCTGATACTGCTTCATGAGCAGGTCTCGCATGGCAGTGAGGCTTCTGCAGCTCAGGTGAGCCTCGTTTATAGAGGTGTATCTGCTGGACAGAACTAAAGCCTGAGAGTGAGAGTGATAAAAACCAGTCAGATTACTGCAGACAAATCTACAGCGTGAAAATAAAACAGCTGACCAAGACGTGAATAAAACGGAGACCTGATAGAGAAAAGGCTTGTGCTTGGCTGAGAGGTTCAGGACAAAGACGTAGGGAGTCTGGAGGTAATGAACAGCGTAAGTTGGTTTGAGATGGTTGGGTCTGGTGAAGTTATCACCCCATGCCATACGGATCCATACGGCGCCGTCTTCCTGCTTCTTCATCCTGACGGATACCTGCGACAGCAAAGAATCATGGGTAAGAACCACAGCAGATACTGAGATTGCATTCAGTAACAACAGGAACAATAATAGTAATTTTCTTAATATAGCGCCTTTCCAAAAGGACTCTTTCCATTCCACGCTAACAGACATCAGGAAGAACATGAATAAACAAACAATAAACAAACAATAAACAACCAACAAAATGCCTAAAAAAACCAAAAAAGATCAATTCAGATTTTCTTACAATGACCACACTTTCAGAAGTAACAGTTTTACACAAGTTTAAAAAACTAAATCTGGGAAAAATAAAAAAAATAAATAAATGTATTTATTGATAAAAAAATTTAAATTATTCAAAAATTGAAGAAAATAAAATTTACTTGCTTTGGATTATTGACAATTTTAAAAATTGTGAATAATTTAATTAAATCCAATTTTTAAAATTTACTTCAAGTTCAAATCAAGCTGCAACTTTGAAACTCAACAAATCAATTAATTATTATTAGAAAAATAAACAAACAAATAAATAAATAAATAAATAAATAAATAACACCACACAGCTGGTTTGCTCCCATTTACACTCCCTGGGCATCATGTATAAAGCTATACACAAGCAGATTTATTTTTTAAATCGTTCCTAGGTGAATTTGCGCAAGAGTTTTGGGATTTCTCCTGTGTAAATTTAAACATAAGTGACGTACTAACTAACGTAAACCTCGACTGATCGGCTTCAGATCGTAATGTGCGAGTTTTTATGCACGGATTACGCTCTCGAGGTTAAACAGCTGAATTTCAGTTACAAATTTGACTCAGCTTGAAACTAAAAGTTTATAAGAAAGTTTAAAAGTTTCATAAATGGCAAGTGGCAAATGCCATTGGTGGCTCAGTGGTAGGTTTCTCGCCTATCATGCGAAAGGCCCGGGTTCGATTCCAGCCAATGCCTCAACCCCAGCCACTGGATGCAGTGCCGGTCCCAAGCCCGGAAAAAAATGGGAGGGTTGTGTCAGGAAGGGCATCCGGCGTAAAACCTGTGCCAAGTTGTTGTGCGGACCAGTCGGTCCGCTGTGGCGACCCCGAACAGGGAGCAGCCGAAAGCAACTACAGAGCAAGCTGAGACAAATGAAAAAATAAAAGATACAAGAATAAGAGGAGTTATTCTATTAAAAAGAGAGACGGCTCAGGTGGTGCGCAAGTCCATTTTTACGTGACTGATACACAACTGTCCTGAAATGTTTCAAGCTGCAGTGCTGCATGCCATCATTGTTATGCATAACATCAACCAGAGAGGGATTTTTGGTTCACAAGGAACACATGAACAAAATACACTATATTTCCAAAAGTTTTGGGACACCCCTCCAAATCATTGAATTCAGGGGTTGGACTCGGCCCCTTAGTTCCAGTGAAAGGAACTCTTAATGCTTCAGCATACCAAGACATTTTGGACAATTTCAATATACCAACTTTGTGGGAACATTTTTGGGGAAATGACCCCTTCCTGTTCCAACATGACTGCACACCAGTGACCAAAGCAAGGTCCCGAGCCCAACCCCTGAAAAACAACACCTGAATTCAATGATCTGGAGGGGTGTCCCAAAACTTTAGACAATATATTGTATATACAACCGTTTCTGTGTGTGATCAAGTCAATCCATTTTCTTAGCCTCGATACAAGTCAAAAAAAACCTCCATGTCTCCCTCTGAGAACGCTTTATAGCTGTTTACTTGTCATTTGACTCTTTTAACTTTTATGGAATTTTGTTGGGCGTCACCATATGCAAATCAGCTGTGAGTGAAGAAAATCAGCGTTTTCCAAAAGTAAATGATAAATAGAGCTCAATGTCTCATTTGGGTTGTGGTACTTTCCTTACAGACAGATTAAAAATGTTTAAAATTAAATTTTTAATGCTTTACATGTTGGACGACTTCCTCCAAGTGAGCCACGAACATCTCCTTAAACTGGGTGAAATCCACAGAAACGGCTTCATCTGTGGGGGGGGAAAAAGAAAGAAAGAAAGAAAGAAAGAAAGAAAGAAAGAACACAAACATTTTAATTTATATTGTTTTTTAAAGCCAAATTTTTCATGTACAATTTAACAGATAAAAAAAAAATCTAATAATGTTAAAGTATTTAAAGTTACCTTCTGGTTCAGTGAGTTTAAATGCGTGCCATTTTCCTTGATTTGGGTTCTCTATGTGATCTAATACAAATAAATAAATAAATTAGCATTAAAAAAAAAAAATTCAATAAATCATATACAGTAGAACTGTTAAACTACTCCAGTGCCACAATAATGTTTCAGCTTTATTTACTGCAGAAGAAATAATAAAAATAAGTATAAATGTTTGGTAAGAAAAAAAAAAAAACTGAAATGGTAAATTGGTTGATGAAACCGTTAAGCTGCTGGCAATGAAAGCTGAGGGAATGAAAGCATGCACATCAAACTAACACCGTCTTGTAAAAGAAGAAAACTCACTCACAGACCATCTCCAGCTTCGTCACGTCTTTTAAACGCAGCCTGCTTTCCTGAAGGGAGAGAAAGTAAAGGGAAAAATAAAGGGGTAATCAGTGTTTTTTTATATTTACATATATACATACACTACATTGCCAAAAGTTTTGGGACACCCCTCCGAATCATTGAATTCAGGTGTTGTGTTTCAGGGGTTTGGTCTCGGCCCCTTAGTTCCAGTGAAAGGAACTCTTAATGCTTCAGCATACCAAGACATTTTGGACAATTTCATGCTCCCAACTTTGTGGGAACAGTTTGGGGATGACCCCTTCCTGTTCCAACATGACTGCACACCAGTGACCAAAGCAAGGTCCATAAAGACATGGATGAGTGAGTTTGGTGTGGAGGAACTTGACTGGCCTGCACAGAGTCCTGACCTCAACCCCATAGAACACCTTTGGGATGAATTAGAGCGGAGACTGCGAGCCAGACCTTCTCATCCAACATCAGTGCCTGACCTCACAAATGCGCTTCTAGAGGAACGGTCAAAAATTCCCATAAACACACTCCTAAACCTTGTGGAAAGCCTTCCCAGAAGAGTTGAAGCTGTTATAGCTGCAAAGGGTGGGGCAACTCCATATTACATTTCATGTGCATGTAAAGGCAGACGTCCCAAAACTTTTGACAATATAGTACATCTCTCTCACTTCCCAACTCCCCTGTATTATAACAGAGCAAGTTATATACTCTTATTACTATAGTTACAGCTATCGGCCCTCTATCGACCAATTTTAAGTCCCAGCCATGGACACTGTGCTCTTGCACCAGCCTTAAAAATGATTATTTATTTTTTTTAAGTGAGGTTATACTTTGTGACAAGCCTAAAATATATGCAAAAAGACTTATTCGAATAACCTATGTTACTTAATTGTGACCACAACCTTCTCTGTATTTAAACGGTGTATTAATACTGCGATATCGTTACGTGCTTAGACTATTATCGACTATTATTATCATCGATACTAATGTATATCGGTGTATCGAGCACACCCGTATAGGGTGTGGAAGGCATGACGTCATACAGTGTTAGGGGGGTTTTAGATCGGGAGTTTTGTTTTTAGAAGTCAGTAAAGCCTTGTAGATGATATACGGTTAGGTTTGTGTACATACCTCACATTTAGAGATTAAATTCTCCAAAAGCAGCCATTTTGGTTGAGTGTAGTCCAGATCTTCGAGCTGCTCAGGTGATAAACAACCCCAGGCTCTCAGGGTTGTCTGAATCTTTTTGCTGGAAAGTCTTCGTAAAATCCGCTGTAAAATAGCCTGCGCTTGTTCGTCCATTTTACAGCAAAGTTTATAGCTTTCCAATTTAAAAGGAATCAAATGAACTCGAGTACAGGGTTTTATCGTGCGTCGGTTAAAATAAGAGCAGCTACATTTTCGATGTGAATAAAGCACAATCAAAATAAACCGCCAAGACTCACTAACGGGTTTGGGTTTTTCCTGCTGGTTTAGGATCAGCTCGTTTAACCCAGCTTATATATTCAATCGTTTAGGAAAAGCGAAAAAACTGATCTCAGATCAGCGCGTAGAAGCGCAAGGTCGTGCGTCACGTATTTCCGTATACGTCAGAGCTTGTTTTCAAATACTAAAATAAAAGTCCCGGAAACCGTATAAAGTTCCAGTGGTTACAACTAAAAAAGGAACACACATAACATTAAAAGGTCGAGTGTTTTATAGACAAAGATTTTATTATATGTAAAATCTTTCTCATGCACCTTATACAAATTGTCGGTGAGTGAAAAATGTAAATAATTAGTACATTTATTTATTTTCCTTGTGAGTTAATAGTGCTGTCATCTATCGGTTGAAAGTATACACTCGCTCTCTGGCATGGTGGAGTGACTATTATACGACATCGTGACGGATATCAACACTTTAATGGAGTTTTTAATATAAAACAGAGTTACAAAATCCACCGAAAACCAAAGACAGGTTTGTTTGTTTGTTTGTTTGTTGTGAAGCTTATTTCTATTTCAGCTTATTGCAAAATAAAAGCATAAACACGCATGTCATGAACTACTTCTAAGCAGAAATGCATGCAGTGTGGTTATAGGTATGCATTATAATTACGGGTAAATTAAATCAGCATCATGTTTGTTTTTATCATCACAACGTGTTTGACAGAATAACAGATCATTCACACAGGCTATTAATCCGAATTTGTTGAGTTTGTTGTAATCCAGCGCACATGCAAACGATTCGAGGTCATTCAGTGTTAAAACCATGCTTTGTCCTTCACCTGGTTATTGGACTTGAGCTAAATAAATAGAAAGCTGGAAATTATTATTATTATTATTTTGCAATTAGTGATTGATGTACAATCAAAATACATGTCTAAGTGTGTATAAACTGTTATAAATAGAATTTTCCAGCATATGGTGGCTTAATTCTGATACTTAACACTACAGAAATGATTACCTGGATGTCTGGAATTAATTTCCTTAATTGACATTTCCTTAATCTTTATATTTATTAAGGTTTCATTCAATCAGGTTGTCTCCAGCATCTTTGTACAACACAAACACCCCGATAAAATACAGCATATGGCCAAAAGTTTGTGAACACCTGATCATCACCCGTGTGTGCACATCCTCAACAAACAGTTATCCTTTACTGGTCTTCCTTAAGATTTCAGACAGGAAGTCTGTTCCAGTATGACGATGCCTCTGTGCACAAAGCCCCTGAGCTCCATGAAGACCTGGTGTGGAGGTGAAGGTTGGAGAAAGTGGAAGAACTCTAGCATCCTGCACAGAGCCCTGACTCGGACTCAACCCTACTGAACACCTCTGGGATGAACTGGAACTGGAGAGAGGAGAGGAGAGGAGATTACAGCAGCAGTGAGATGGGAATAAATCTGGAATGAGACATTCAACAACCGCATATGGGTGTGATGGTTAGGGGTGCACAAACTTTTAGTCACTGTACCTTACAGGGTTTAAGCAGTATCTGTAATATACTGGGAGATGCACTGAACTGAGACAGGGGGTCAGGAAGTCACGCTGTGGTGTTTTGTTCTGTATTTCCAGGTACTTCTTAAAGTCAGGATGCACCCGGACCTTTCTCCACACTTACACACGGATGAGTGTAATGAACTGATTTCACTGCTGAAAAAGTGCCACAAAGAGGTCAGAAAAAAACATCCCGTTATCTTCTGTACATCATCTGTACTTACATCTGCTCCAGATGCTTTAGAAAGAACATTTTCCCAAAAAACATCACAGCAGAAAGAGCAGTCTCGCTCCTCTCTCTCTCTCTCCCTTCCCCTTCTCTCTCTCTCCTCTCTCTCTCTCTCTGTCGTTCTTTCATTCTGTCATTCTCTCTCTCTGTTGGTCTCTCATTCTCTCATTATCTCTCTCTCTCTCTCTCATTCTGTCATTCTCTCTCTCTGTTGGTCTCTCATTCTCTCATTATCTCTCTCTCTCTCTCATTCTGTCATTCTCTCTCTTTTGCCTCTTCTCTCTCTCTTTCTCTCTCTCTCTCTCTCTCTCTCTGTGTCGCTCTTTTATTCTGTCATTCTCTCTCTCTGTTGGTCTCTCATTCTCTCTCTCTCTCTCTCTCTCTCTCTCTCTCTCTCTCTCTCTCTCTCTCTCTCTCTCTTCTCTCTCTCTCTCTGTCGCTCTTTCATCTGTCTTTCTCTCTCTCTGTGTCTTCATTCTCTCTCTCTCTGTCGCTCTTTCATTCTGTCATTCTCTCTCTCTGTTGGTCTCTCATTCTCTCTCTCTCTCTCTCTCTCTCTCTCTCTCTCTCTCTCTCTCTCTCTGTCGCTCTTTCATTCTGTCATTCTCTCTCTCTGTTGGTCTCTCATCTTCTCTCTCTCTCTCTCTCTCTCTCTCATTCTCTCTCTCTCTCTCTCTGTCGCTCTTTCATTCTGTCATTCTCTCTCTCTGTTGGTCTCTCATTCTCTCTCTCTCTCTCTCTCTCTCTCTCTCTCTCTCTCTCTCTCTCTCTTTTGTCGCTCTTTCATTCTGTCATTCTCTCTCTCTGTTGGTCTCTCATTCTCTCTCTCTCTCATTCTGTCATTCTCTCTCTCTCTATTTATCTATCTCTCTCTCTTTGACATTCTTCTACTCTCTCTCTCTCTCTCTCTCTCTCTCTCTCTGTTGCTCTCTCATTCTGTCATTCTCTCTCTCTCTCTCTCTCTATTTATCTATCTCTCTCTGACATTCTTCTACTCTCTCTCTCTCTCTCTCTCTCTCTCTCTCTCTCTCTCTGTTGCTCTCTCATTCTGTCATTCTCTCTCTCTCTCCCTCGCTGTCACTGTCATCTCTCTCTCTCTTGCTTTCGCTCTCTCTCTCTTTCTTTCTGTCATTCTCTCTCTCACTCTCTCATTCTGTCATTCTCTCTCTCTCTCTCTCTCTCTCTCTCTCTCTCTAATTCTGTCATTCTCTCTCTCTCTGCCTCTCCCTCTCTCTCTCTCTCTCTGTCGCTCTTTCATTCTGTCATTGTCATTCTCTCTCTCTGTTGGTCTCTCATTCTCTCTCTCTCTGTCATTCTCTCTCTCTCTCTGTCACTCTTTCATTCTGTCATTCTCTCTCTTGCTCTCTCTCTCTCTCTCTCTCTCTGTCGCTCTTTCTGTCATTCTTCTCCTCTCTCTCTCATTCTGTCATTTCTCTCTCTCTCCCCTCTCTCTCTCTCTCTCTCTCTCTCTCTGTCACTCTTTCATTCTGTCATTCTCTCTCTCTGTTGGTCTCTCATTCTCTCTCTCTCTCTCTCTCTCTCTCTTTTATTCTGTCATTCTCTCTCTCTGTCGCTCTTTCATTCGGTCATTCTCTCTCTCTGTTGGTCTCTCATTCTCATTCTCTCTCTCCTCTCTCTCTCTCTCTCTCTCTCTCTCTCTCTCTCTCTCTTTCTGTCATTCTCTTTCCCTCTCCTTCTCTCTCTCTCTCTGTTGCTCTCTCATTCTGTCATTCTCTCTCTCTCTCTCCCTCGCTGTCACTCTGTCATCTCTCTTGCTTTCGCCCTCTCTCTCTTTCTTTCTGTCATTCTCTCTCTCACGCTCTCATTCTGTCATTCTCTCTCTTTCTCTCTCGCTCTCTCTCCTTCTCCTCTCTCTCTTCCTCCCTCTCTCTCCCTCCCTCTCTCTCTTTGTCATTCTCTTTCTCTCTCCTTCTCCTCTCTCTCTCTGTTGCTCTCTCCATCGCTCTGTCATTCTGTCTATCTCTCTCTTGCTCTCAATCTGTCTGTTTCTGTCATCATGTCATTCTTTTTCCCTCTCTCCTTCTCCTCTCTCTCTCTCTCTCTCTCTCTCGCTCTCTCTCTCTCCCCCCTTTTTTTAAATGAGGTTTTTGGAAAGTTTGTTCCTTGTTTATTGATTATTAATATTATGAAATGTATCCTCAGCACAACGTCCTGCGTTTCTTTGGAACTTGTAACGATGTGGATCGATCGATGCGGGAGTGTCTAAGGAAAGAGGTGAGACGTGGTTTCTTTTACGCTAGCTTTCATGAATCTGATCCTTCTTGTTTCTTCACCAGCCTCATTTGTCCTAAATTTCTTTTAAAGCTAACATAACGAACGCACAATTTTTAAAAATCGCTGTGGTTTAAGAAGAAAAAAAACACTTCCGGATCAAACCCCAATGGACTTCGGAGGGATAACCGTGACTCATCACACCGTTGTGTCGTCGATTACTTTCCCACATTTGTCATTTTAGAGCTACACTCGAACCGAACTCGTTCAGAACTATGCTTTATGGTAACCATGGGAACCAGGATGTGTAACCAATGGTCACCAAAATGCACTTAAATGGTCAGTTGCTAATTATATTCTTGAACTCAAAGTGTTTTATCTCTCATTGTGAGACTGAGAGCCTTGGGGTCAAACCTGGAACTTGTTTGGTGACCGATTCAACATTATAACAGAGAAACCTTTCATATTCTGCCTCCAGGCTAAAAACCAGTGGAAGGCAAACTTTTGAAAAATTAATTATGCATTTCCATTCGAGATTCCTCCATCATGACAGTAAAGGAACTGGTGCAGTGTATTATCGATCTAAATAATCGTTTAGAACACGTTTATTTTGTTTGTGTTTCAGTATCAGGCAAAGCGAGAGCGCAGCAAAGCTCACGCAGAGGAGATGAGGCAGCGGCTCAAGGAAGGACCTAAAACTCAACCCTGAGGAGGAAATCGAGAAAATAGAAAGTGTAAAAATATATTCGGGACTCGAGAGAAGGACGTCGATCTTTGGCTGGACATGGAAGACATTCTCATTCTCTTTGACAGATCATAGTAACGATAATTATTTCTGTTGTACAGCTAGAAGTATTACCTCACAGCTACAGGTCTTGCTCTCTGTATGGGGTGCAAATACTTTAGGAAAGCATTTATACAGGCTTAAACGGATAGCACAGGTTCACTCTGATGGATGAAGTGCAATCTTAATAATCATGAAGAACAAACAGAAATAAAGAAATACATCCAAACTCTAAGATGTGTTAATTGTGTCATTTATTAGATATCGTTCTTCTTGGCACATAACGAAGACACAGTATCCTACTGACACACACACACACACACACAGGAATGATGACTTCTAAGGCACCCTGAAATATTCATAATAATCGTATTATATATATATATATATATATTTATTTATACATATGGTAATCGTAAATAAAAAAGAAATACTGTCAGGTTGAAAAATTCTAATTAAATTAAATCACTGAACTATTTTGCCAAAATTGTATTCGTAATTTTATTATATTATTCTATTACATCATAGCACAGCGATGCTGAATTCCTGATTCTGATAGGTCAGAAATTGTGAACTCATTTTCTATAACAGCAGACTGAACAGGTTTATGTACACCGACCATTCATAACATTATGACCACCTGTCTAATATTGTGTTGGTCCCCCTTTTGTTGCCCTGACCTGTCATACACTGTGTATTCTGACACCTTTCTATCAGGACCAACATTAAGTTCTTCAGCAATTTGAGCAACGGTAGCTCGTCTGTTGGATCGGATCACACGGGCCAGCCTTCTCTCCTCACATGCATCAATGAGCCTTGGTCGTCCATGACCCTGTCTCCGGTTCACCACTGTTCCTTCCTTGGACCATTTTTGCTAGATACTGACCACTGCAGACCGGGAACACCCCACAAGAGCTGCAGTTTTGGAGATGTTCTGATCCAGTGGTCTAGCCATCACAATTTCTCTTGTCCATTTTTCCTGCTTCTAACACATCAACTTTGAGGACAAAATGTTCACTTGCTGCCTAATATATCCCACCCACTAACAGGTGCCATGATGAGGAGATCATCAGTCTTATTCACTTCACTCGGGGCTTGTATCCACTTCCACGTTTGTGGAAGGAGTCTCCAGTTTCAGTCAGAAATAAAACCAGACTTTTTAGGTTTTCTGACATCTTCAGGAAGGAAGAGTTTCTCGGTAACGTGACCGACATGTGTTTTATCTCGTTATTTCCTGGAGAGAAGGTTAACGAGGAAACTGTGGCTGTGTGTAGCTGCTTTAACGTAACTTGTTTGATGGATCTTTAGGTGACATTTGTAATCAAAAAAAAAAAATATACCTGGCAAATTGCCGTGCTGTAAGAGGAATAAAACAATTCAGGACGTGATCTCATAGGAAACTAATCCACTTCATGGTGCTAAGAGTGACTGTGCTTCGTCACACCACTGTGTCGTTGATTACTTTCCTATATAATCCAGCACAGGAGTGTTTTATTCCTTACACATGATAGCATAGAGTACATTATATTACTGTATATTAAAATAAAGATGCATCATTTACATTCACACCCAACTCATTCAGCAGTACAATTTGTATTACGGTAACCATGGTAACCAGGATGTACACCATTGTACCTAAGAGTTTGTGCACCCTACGTTTTCTTCATTTCCTCAGTGAAAAGACGGAAAACAAATGAAAACGTTTCCCTCCCTGACATTTATTCCAGCTTGTTGCAGCTAGCAATAAAAGGTAGTTCTACAACAACAGCATGAACAAAAAAAAGTTCAAAAGTTGCCTGATATAGAAGTATAAAAACCATGCCAATGACAGGGGGTTGCCAAAACTTATGCAAACAACAGTACACGTCCTAAATGTTTCCTGGAAGTGTGTGAATAAGTAATGGCATTGCAGATCCACAGGACTTTTAATGTGTTTGTCAATAAATAAAAAAACAAACAAACAAAAAAAATGTGCAGCAAGATTGCGAACATTAATTAAAAAAAAATTGATAACAAGCAACATTTATCTAGTCATGTTCATGCACATGTTCATCGATCACATTATATATAACATCATATAAAACATGTCGAACAGCTGAACATAACGTCTTGACATCCGTACAAAACAAAACAGCTACGACTTCATTTTTAAAAACAGATCAGTTTTTTCTTTTTATTATCTATTTATACAAAACCGCATGCAAATACAAACAACCACATCTGTCCACAAAACACGACGGAAAGTGCAGCTCACTACGAAACTATGAGAAAATCTTTTTTATTATTATCCGATATCGATGAAACCTTTTACAAAAATACACAAGAAAGTGTGAGATCTGGTTAAAATAGCCCTATGTAAAATATAGAACTCGTCTGATTTCCTGCCACGGGATCAGATACGGAGAAATATCCACAGATCCGACCTCAAACTGTCGGAGACTGCCATCACAGATGACTACATGAGCCTTTCATTTCCTGCTTCCTCCTGCTTCCCAAGAGGATTGATTCATCCTTTCCTGACAGACACACAAATGGCAGAAGGCTGAAAAGAAACCGGCTGAAGTTGTAATTAAGAGTGAATAAGAAGACGGCAGGATCGGGATGCGTCATCTCCTAACACGCTTAGAAATTTCAGAAGATGACGATCGAGTGGGACACGAAAGAAATCGAGTCTTGATACTTCAAGTATTGAGCATTGTATCCGTTTATTACGTTTAATGACCCTGTGTTTCGTAGACGAGATTGAATGTGGCGAGGATGTTGATGTGGAGCTGGCTTTTGGTTTGGTTTGGATTGGATTCACACCGAGAGAGAAAAAGAAACGTGGATGAGGGATGTGTAAACTTTTTCATTTACTTATCATAAATAAAAAAAAGTGAAAAACGAGAACACCGCTGACGATCAGAGAGATTTTCAGATAATTCCATTTATTAACTAGTCGTGTTCTGTTCAGGTGAAAATGATCCGAATTAAACTGTTACTTAAATCAGAACCATTTTTCAACATAAAGTATTGCTTGGCTCACTGTACTATATGTGAAAAGTTAACTTTTATCTGCATCTGCTATTCCACCGTCATACACTATACTGCCAAAAGTTTTGGGACGTCTGCCTTTACATGCACATGAATGTAATATGGAGTTGTCCCGCCCTTTGCAGCTATAACAGCTTCAACTCTTCTGGGAAGGCTTTCCACAAGGTTTAGGAGTGTGTTTATGGGAATTTTTGACCGTTCCTCTAGAAGCGCATTTGTGAGGTCAGGCACTGATGTTGGACGAGAAGATCTGGCTCGCAGTCTCCGCTCTAATTCATCACAAAGGTGTTCTATGGGGTTGAGGTCAGGACTCTGTGCAGGACAGTCAAGTTCCTCCACACCAAACTCACTCATCCATGTCTTTATGGACCTTGCTTTGGTCACTGGTGTGCAGTCATGTTGGAACAGGAAGGGGTCATCCCCAAACTGTTCCCACAAAGTTGGGAGCATGAAATTGTCCAAAATGTCTTGGTATGCTGAAGCATTAAGAGTTCCTTTCACTGGAACTAAGGGGCCGAGCCCAACCCCTGAAACACAACACCTGAATTCAATGACTTGGAGGGGTGTCCCAAAACTTTGGCAAGATTGTGTACCTTCCATAAGTCTGTAAGTAGTTCTGAGAATGTGTAATGTGTTATATAGCATGGGTGTCCCAAAACCTTTGGCAATATAGTGTATCTACAGTGAGATGAAAACGCTCATTTTTACACATGTATATATAAATATTTTAACATATTGGACTGGACAGGATTGTTTATTGTTATTATTGTGTTTATTATTCTGTTCTCACCTGCCTACAGAACCCCATACAGGGGTAGAACTCATCAGGGTTAGGTTCGAATGGATTCAGCAGCCTCACAATGCTTAGATTTACTGTTTAGCACAAAAGTGAGTTTGTGTTGAAGAAAATTATACCATGAATTTGTTGAATGTTTATCAAAATCAGCCTGGAATTCTAAAAATTTTAAAGGGTTAATTTAAAAAAAAAAAAAATTCTTTCATTTAAAAAAAAAATTATTAAACTTTGTTATTAACGAATACACTTCTATACATATATACAAGTACAAGGATATCTATATCTGTAGACAGATATACATGTAGATAGATAGATAGATAGATAGATAGATAGATAGATAGATTTCTGTATCTGTAAACAATTAATTTCTTACATTTCTTTGTTCCTTTTTTTTCATTGTGTGACGTGACAACAAACTACAGAGGAAGACCAAAACCTTCATCACATTTCTCTCACTTCACTTTATCTATTCTGTGAAAAGGAATTTCTATTATAAAGAATTAAACGCTGATTTCATGTCCGATTTGAACGCAAATCCAGTGTTGATTTTCTACTAAACTGCAGTAATTCACAACTAGAATGCAATTGCTGTCCAATCACAGCCCTGCGTTGTACTCGGGGGTGTGGCTGTAATCAGGCAGGGATTTTAGAACTGGTTTAGCTTCAAGTGTTTTTTTTCTTCTTTTTTTGTTGAAAGTACACTATAGTATAAAGTTTTGGGACATCTGCCTTTACATGCACATGAATGTAATATGGAGTTGTCCCGCCCTTTGCAGCTATAACAGCTTCAACTCTTCTGGGAAGGCTTTCCACAAGGTTTAGGAGTGTGTTTATGGGAATTTTTGACCGTTCCTCTAGAAGCACATTTGTGAGGTCAGGCACTGATGTTGGACGAGAAGGTCTGGCTCGCAGTCTCCGCTCTAATTCATCCCAAAGGTGTTCTATGGGGTTGAGGTCAGGACTCTGTGCAGGCCAGTCAAGTTCCTCCACACCAAACTCGCTCATCCATGTCTTTATGGACCTTGCTTTGGTCACTGGTGTGCAGTCATGTTGGAACAGGAAGGGGTCATCCCCAAACTGCAACCACAAAGTTGGGAGCATGAAATTGTCCAAAATGTCTTGGTATGCTGAAGCATTAAGAGTTCCTTTCAATGGAACTAAGGGGCCGAGCCCAACCCCTGAAACACAACACCTGAATTCAGTGATTTGGAGGGGTGTGAAATACGAGTCACAGATTTTTTTTTGCTACACTTGGATTTATGATTTTGTTCAGGGCTAATATGAAAAAAGTCATTATTTTGAATCGCTTGAGAACTTCCAGCACTAACAGCAGCACAGACGTTACAATTCAGCGTCATTTATCTCATTCTTCTTCATCTTCCTATCTTAAAGACTTTCACAGTATAACCTCACTTCATTTTTAAACTGCAATCTCCTTCAGTAAGTGATCCACTAGAGAGAATTATAATCAGGATAAATAAAACAAAAACACCACAATGTCCTGTTATTGGATTTGCATAGACTTATGAATCAGAGATGAACAATGCACCTAAGATGCCATGAGATATCTGTAAATGCTTTTTTTTTTTTTTTTTTTTTAAGTTTTGTTTTGGAATAAAAGGAAGAATAGTTTCTCTCTAACTGAACAGGAAGAGAGTCGATCATCACATTCAGGGCTGATGACGGAGGCGGTACTGACGTCTAAGGTACACAAAAAAAAAAAGAAGAAGAAAAGGAAGCAGAAGGATGGAAGTCCATCTACACTTCATCATAAACCCATCACTGCTGCACTGTTGTGTGTCACAACGAAGCATGTGTTCAAGGTTTAAAAAAATCAGTAATAATAATTATAATTAGTATAATTTCCCCAAGAACCTTTGGTATGCAACTCACCCCATTAGACATGAGAGTGTCAATAAATTAAACAACCACAATTATCTACACTGTACACATCTACACAGGATTACTGAATTATTTGTTTGCACTTTTATGCAAAATGGCTTTTTTTTTTTTTTTTAAATAAATAAAGAAGGACAAAGTTAAAGGCATTTCATTAGCTGATAGAATTTTGTGTTCTGAATGCTGGTCTGGAAGCATCCTTGGAAAAATCGCCGAACCCTTCTGATACAGTCGGGAATATAAATATTTAGAATTATAATCATTATAATTATGATAAGAAGAAGAAATGCAAATTCTTGGCTTATATTAATTTCTTTCACAGTACATGACATCATCTTGGGCTCTGGGTGGGTGCTGTGGTGCTGCGGTCATGCCGAGCGTGCGAGATGTTCAGGCGTTATAACCTTTACTCTGTAAGTAGGAGAAAAGAGCCTCCAGGCCCTTGGTGGAGCACCACAGCTGTTTGAGCATCTGACACTCCTTCTCGTTCACCTCCTCCAACATGGGCTTCAGGATGCTGCGCACCATGCACTTAGACTCCTCCAGAACCTGAGCACACAAAAATAAAATCAGAATGAAATCATACAATAATAATAATAATAATAATAATAATAATAATAATAATAATAATAATAATAATAATAATAATGCCTGAGTTAGCAAAAATAATCAATACCTTACAATACCATACAATATTTCACATACTTAATATTTAATATTACATTAAAGAACATTAAATATCAGAAAGAAATAATTATTTGTTAAATTCTTATTAATTTAGAATCAATTTAAATTTCTTTTTTTTTTAAATTACATATATTTTTATTGCTTGTGGAAATTAATTCTGGGATATCAATTAATAATAATAATAATAATAATAATAATAATAATAATAATAATAATAATAACAATAATAATAATAATAATAATAATAACAATAAATAATAATAATGCCTGAGTTATCAAAAATAACTAAATTCATATAGTAAATATTTTACATACTTAATAATTAACAATAAAAAACATTACATTAAAGAACATTACATATCGGAAAGAAATAATTTTAAATAATTTAAAAATTCCTTATTAATTTAGAATTAATTTAAATTCTTTATTACATTTTTTTTGTTAGTGGAAATTAATGCTGGGATATCAACTACTACTACTACTACTAATAATAATAATACCGCAGTTATAAAAAAAAATAACAATTCATATAGTAAATATTTTATATACTTAATAATTAACAATAAAAAGACATTACACTAAAGAACATTAAATATCAGAAAGAAATAATTTTTTTAAATGTCTAATTTAAATTTCTTTCTTAAATTTTTTTCTGTTAGTGGAAATTAATTCTGAGATATCAATTTAAAAAGAATTATAGAATTGCCTCATTTGTAAAATATATAATATTTTAATATTCAATAATTAAATCTAAAATGTTAGATTACATTTAGCAACTTTACATAATATAGATGAGTTCTTTCTTTCTTTCTTTCTTGGTTTCATTTTATTTGCTGGTGAAATTTAACTCTGAGGTAAAAATAATGCATGATGATGATGATGATGATGATGATGATGATGATGATGAAGTGTGAATTTAGCATACATAATGCATTATAACTAGGGTATACCGGCAGCACCTCATCATGCCTGACTTAACCCTGTGTAAATGCTCATAACATGTTATAGCTGCATGCAACACTTTATTAAGCATAAACATTGAATGAATCATATGAATCAGCTTACATAAGGCATTATACCATGTTTATAGAATTTCACAGATGCACTTATTCAGAGTGATGTACAAAATGCTTTGAAGACTCTGTCAATGAACGCAGAAGACATGAATTCTACATTGTACTTATATATATATATATATACTTTAAAAAAAAAAAGAAAACATTATGTAGGAGGTCTGAGGATCTTATTTACCATAGCGCTGCAGGCCGCCATCTCCTTCACCCGCAGCAGGACTTCCTGGTTAAAGGTGGTCGGCCAGAACACTTGGGAGACCAACCCTCGGCTACACGCTTCCTGCGCCGTCAGCTTCCTCCCACAGAACAGCATCTCATTGGCCTGGGAACAAGAAGGTGTGAAGGAAGATAGTAGAATGTATTTAAAGCTTAAAGCACACACAACAAACTATTCTTCAAACATCATAGAGAATGTAAAATGAAATTAAGGCTCTAGAATTAAAGAGCAGTAGACTTCAGGACCAGATTTCAAGTAAGTAAGACCTCATCTCAAATTAAAGATCAGTGCAGGAAGTAAGCCTTCATCTCAATTTGAGGAACACGGCAGGAAATAAAACTTCATCTTAGTTTGAGGAACACTGCAGGAAGTAAGACCTCATCTCAATTTGAGGAACTTTGAAGGAATTAAGACCTTATCTCAATTTGAAGATCATTGCAGGAAATAAAACTTCATCTCAATTTGAGGAACACTGCAGGAAGTAAAACCATCTTAATTTGAGGAACACTGCAGGAAGTAAAACTTCATCTCAATATGAGGAGCACTGCAGGAAGTAAAACTTCATCCCAATTTGAGGAACACTGCAGGAAGTAAAACTTCATCCCAATTTGAGGAACACTGCAGGAAGTAAGACCTCATCTCAATTTGAGGAACACTGCAGGAAGTAAGCCTTCATCTCAATTGAGGAACACTGCAGGAAGTAAAACTTCATCTCAATATGAGGAACACTGCAGGAAGTAAGCCTTCATCTCAATTTGAGGAACACTGCAGGAAGTAAGCCTTCATCTCAATTTGAGGAACACTGCAGGAAGTAAGCCTTCATCTCAATTTGAGGAACACTGCAGGAAGTAAAACTTCATCCCAATTTGAGGAACACTGCAGGAAGTAAGACCTCATCTCAATTTGAGGAACACTGCAGGAAGTAAGCCTTCATCTCAATTTGAGGAACACTGCAGGAAGTAAGACATTATCTCAATTTGATGCATACCATGTTGTTACTATAGCAACAGCTCATTCAAAAGAACTTGTACAGCAGAAGGTGCACAAAAATCCATATAATGGTTGACATTGTGTGGTGCAATGGTGCAACCATGAATTATGAAATGAGTCTCCAGTGTCAGCGGTTAGGACAGAGCTTTACATCTGCAGTTTCTTTTTTGTCCCATTAAACTGAGACACAAAACAGAGGCTGGTGGAGGAAAGGCTGTTTACAGCTGCTATAAGGTAAGTGATAAAAAGGAAGAAATAATCAGGGTAGTCACAGTAACTCCACTTCATCACAATACTGAGCTAACTTTTTGAGGAAAAAAAAGGAAAGGAGAGTAGTAAAGAAAAAAGAAACAAAGATTTTAAAGGCAAATTAGCTGGACGAATGAATAAAATCGAGGTTTAAAAGCGCTGACACTTGACAATACTTATTATATTTAGGAATATATATATATATATATATATATATATATATATATATATATATATATATATATATATATATATATATATATATATATATATAGAGGTTAATATGTAAAAATAGATATTTTATTATATAAAATTATATTTTATTTTATTATATTGAATTTTATTATATTAATATATAATACAATTCAATATAATCAAATAAAATATAATTTAATGGAACCTTTTTTTTTCCAGATGATTTCAGATTTTTTTTCAAACCTTTCTGTAACCTACTCCAATCTGTTTTCAACACAATTTGATGAATTTCTGATCTATTTAATTGAGTTTAATTCATTCATTCATTCATTGTCTACCGCTTATCCGAACTATTCTCGGGTCACGGGGAGCCTGTGCCTATCTCAGGCGTCATTGGACATCAAGGCAGGATACACCCTGGACGGAGTGCCAGCCCATCGCAGGGCACACACACACTCTCATTCACTCACGCAATCACACACTACGGACAATTTAGAGATGCCAATCAACCTACCATGCATGTCTTTGGATTGGGGGAGGAAACCCCCGAGGCACGGGGAGAACATGCAAACTCCACACACACATGGCGGAGGCGGGAATCGAACCCCCAACCCTGGAGGTGTAATTTAGTTTTTTTATTTATTAAGTTTTTGGTGAAAATTGGGGGAAATATTTGGTGTTGTGATAATCCGAGGACTAAAGTCTGATCGCCGTGTATATGTAAAATAAACACAAAAGATTTTATTTATTTATTTTCCTGCAGCCCAATCGATGGAATGGTTTACTCACCAGAGCCACTCCCAGGATCTGAGGGAAAGTGTACGAGGAGCAGCCGGAGGGTGTAAGGCGCAGTGCAGCACACGGAGTTTGGAACCAGGCCCGCTCGCTGGCCCATACGATGTCACACAGAGGAAGGATGGAGGCACCCAAACCCAGAGCAGGACCGTTAACGGCCACCACGATGGGCTTCTTAAAGTGGATGAAGGCTTTTACAAAATCCCTGCAGGGAGACAGAACCCAGATGCTGTCAAGGTCTGAGCGTTAGCTGTGATTCCATACAGCTGTCAGTGTCGAGCTGTTAGAGGAAAATAAACAAGGACGAGGTGCTGTGATGAAGAGGAGTTCCTGCTACTGCCCTGAAGTTCATTCTTTTCTTTTAACATCATGTCATAAGATCTGAAATGCTTTCTTTTGTTCCTCTTTACACCACAGCAACATATGAACAGTAACGCGCTTATGAACTCTTATGAACAGTTATGTGACATGAAATTATGTATGGAATCATGCACTCATGATTTATAAAGTGCTATGCATGCAACTGCTTTATTACTTTTTTCACTGTATCTACTTATGAGCATTTATAAAGGCTTATATAAGATATTATAAAGGGTTATGCAAGCTATATAACTTTACACATGCTCATAACCCTATTATGAGCATTGTTTAAATGCTTATATAAGATATTGTAAAGGGTTATGCAAGCTATATAACTAAATATGCTCATAAACCCTTATGAACATTTATGCAGACTTATATAAGAAATTATAAACGGTTATGCATACTATACATATAATTTTATACATGCTCATAACCCTATTATGAGCATTTATACAGGCTTATATAAGATATTATAAAGGGTTATGCATGCTATATAACTTTATATATATATATGCTCATAACTCCTAACCATTATGAGCATTTATATAGGCTTATATAAGATTATAATGGGTTATATATGCTATATTACTATGTACATGCTTATAACCCTATTATGAGCATTTCTGAAGGCTTATATAAGATATTATAAAGGGTACTGCATGCTATATAACTTTACACGTTAATAACCACTTATTAGCATTTATACAGGCTTAGCTAAGGTATAGTATACTAAGGGATTATGAACAATATATAACACATTTCAAATGCTTGGAGCAACTTGCGTGCATTTTTTACAAGCTTATATAAGTTTTCTTTTCTTTTTTTTTTTTACATATAAGGTGTAATGTGCGCTGTATAACACATTATAAATGCTTTAGCACTAGTTTCAGAATATGTATACAGGCTTAGGTAAGATACTATAAGGTATTATATGTGTTATATAACACATTATACATGACCAGAACTACTCACAGGCATTTATACAGGCATTCACAATGCATTATAGGTGTTATGCATGCTATAAAAGGCATTATAAAATGCTCAGAGCTGCTTATGAACCTTTATTCAGGCTTATGTAAGGTATTATAGGAAGTTATGTATGTTATTTTGGTATTATGAGAATTTAAATGGACTTATGAACGTGTTATGTGCATTATATAGCACATTATAAATAGGTTTATGTAAGGTGTTATAAGGTGTTATGCATGTTATATGACACACAAATAAATGTTCATAAATAACTCTGAGTGGTTTAAACATAATGTGTAATAAGGTGTTGTAAATGTCAGGTAACTCCTTATAGACACTCAGAACTACTTTAAACAGGCTTGTGTAAGGTGTTATAAGGTGTTATGAATGTTATATAACATTCTAAAATGCATTTATAATGTTTTAGAAATATAGTTTTCACAGGACGGTTACAATCAGATTAGTTAGTGTCTTGCTCAGTTCTTGTTTAAAATAGTAGAATAAAAATAAAAAATATATATAGAAAAATAACAGAAAAAAAATAGAAAGAAAGAGGTGGATTTGACCTCTTGAACCCTAGTTTTAAGAGGGAATATTTGAGGATTTTGTGCACTGAAATACAATTCCCATTTTTTCCAAGGTGCCACATGATTCAGTTCATAATTAACTCATGAATTAAAATGTGGAATTCAAAAACCAGAGGTTATAAATAAAAAAAAAATGAAAAGCTCAAAGAACTGTGCAAAGTTAATAAGAATAATTATTCGAATCATTCCTGCAGTAATGATGATTGGGTTTGAGCTCCAGGAACCGCAGAAGCCCTACAGAACCATCAGCATGAACACAGGAGCTTGATCAGGATTCCTACAGCGCACACACACACACACACACACACACACACACACAAACACACACACACACACACACACACACACACACACACACACACACATCCTTAGCTATGCTGTGAGCTGTTACATCACCCTCTTAATGAACGAGTCTTTATTAGAACTGGAAATACTGGAGTTTGAAGCCGCAGCATGATCATGTGTGTAGATTTTGGTGATGCAGTGTGACATTAATAATGAACGATTATTCGTTTATAAGATCTCACAGTCGACCTATGGTACAGGATTACTTACTATGCATACTATATAACACATTACACATTCTCAGAACTACTTACAGACTTATGGAAGGTACACAATGTTGCCAAAAGTTTTGGGACACCCCTCCAAGTCATTGAATTCAGGTGTTTTTCAGGGGTTGGGCTCGGCCCCTTAGTTCCAGTGAAAGGAACTCTTAATGCTTCAGCATACCAAGACATTTTGGACAATTTCATGCTCCAAACTTTGTGGGAACAGTTTGGGGATGACCCCTTCCTGTTCCAACATGACTGCACACCAGTGACCAAAGCAAGCTCCACAGACAGACAGAGAGAGAGAGAGAGAGAGAGAGAGAGAGAGAGAGAGAGAGAGAGAGAGAGAGAGAAAGAGAAATAAAGAGAGACAGAGAGAGAGAGAGAGAGAGAGAGAGAAAGAGAGGGAGAGAGAGAGAGAGACAGAGAGAGAGAGAGAGAGAGAGAGAGAGAGAGAAGAGAATGGTTCAATACGATGCTTGTTCAACCATTTAATGATGGTCTCTGAGCTGTAATGCGTTGGGAATCTGCTCTCAGATTCATTACCTCACAGCCTCAGCGATTCTGCTGCTCTCTTTCCTGCGGTCGGTGGAGAGGCGGCCGATCAGGTACGAGGCGTCCAGGCCGCTGCAGAAGATGCTGCCCACTGCGCTGAGTAACAGCAGCTTACTGTCATCTACAGCCGCCATGCCCAGAGCTCGACACACCTCCTTCATGATCTGAGGAAAGAAAAGAGAGATGGAGTGAGAGCTGCGGCAGCATCAGGGAAGCCTTAAAGCCAGGCTTTTACTCATTCTTATCAAACACAAAATTTATACATTTTACTGACAAAAAAAATTAATTATTCTATTATATTATTAATATAAATATATATATATTAAAAATATTTGATTTATTTCTAGATACTGTAAAAATGGAAATTGCTGGGGAAAATAAATAAATAAATAAATTTATATATATAAATTTATTTATTTTATTTTTTTCTCAACAATTTCCATTTTTACAGTATCTAGAAATAAATCAATTATTTCTATAAATACTTTTACATATTTTTCTACTATTTCTACAAATATTTTTATATATTTTATAAATACTTTTATATAGCCATTCCATAGCTTGTTAATATTAACTAGTATCCACTGTAATATTTTCTACATATAATTACATTTTTAAAATTCATCCACATGTAAATTGTATGATGATATTAAATAACTGTAAAATGCTTAAAGAAATCATTTTTTTTACTAATTTGTAGTGAAATTTTAACACTTTTCCAGGGTTCTTTTAATATCCCACGGATATTTTTATTTAAATATTTATTTATTTAAAGAAATATGCACAAACTAGTGTCTTGTTTTTTATTTTATTAATAAAATACATGAAATAATAAATTGTGAGCATTGGGAGCGTTATCACAAAACAACAACACTAAAATTTTATTTTTCTTTAAAATGAAAATACTGAAAAATGCGACACTGAATTAAAAATACTTCTTAAAAATCTATTTTGTTTTTTTTTTAGTTTTCATTTTATTTTTATAAAATTATATTTTTGGTTTTCTTTATTTTATTTTTAATGTATATTTCATTTTATTACATATTTGTGTATTTTTTTTTTCAAAATCGCATACTTGTTTTTGTACTTATATTAAACCCTTGTTTTATTTTTATCCTCTTTATTTTTATTTTATCCTGCATGTATGTACCTATAACTCAACATATTATATGCCTGAAACTCTATATATATTTAACGCTGACGAATAATAACAACAACAAAAACAACAACAATAATAACAATAATAATAATAAAATTAAATCCTATTTCTTTCATCCAAAAAGCAAACGGTTTTCTACTGAATCTTATTTAAGTACCTTAAGTTTTATGAAATTATTAAAAATATTTTTGTCATGGACTTTGCATCTTTTTCCCACACAGCAAATATGGACTGGAGAGGATTTATGGATTTATGAGCCTCTATTTACTGAGCTTTGAAAGCAGCTAATTATGAAACAGGAAGCTAGTTTTTCCCTCCAGCTCATTATCATCATCTCACAACACCACCATCCCTAATCCTGACAGAAAACACTGCTATAAATAAACATTAGCGCACTGCGTGAAGCTGCGAGATGGATATTTCTGTTAAAGAAACATCCGGAACAAACTTGTCAGGATTATTTGGAGTTAAGCTAAGCTGAGAAAGCCGAAGACGGACGTCGAAGAAAGGATCGTCGGTGGTGAGGATGGGCGACGTTCCAACCGTCTCACAGCTGCTTGGAGGAAATAATCAAGGGCAAACCAGCAAGCATGAAGACGTCAGATGTTCTGAGTTTGATTGCTTCTGCCTGGATCTCCACAGGGATCCTCTAGAACCCTTCCTCATCTCTAATGCACACTTATATCTTTTATATTTAATGTTATTATTTTATTTCTATCCGCTTAACCTCCATCTCTGCTCCAGACACACGGCTTTATATTGTTTCATATTTCGTAGAGCAGCCATTTTATTTCACTTTACTAAAGATTTAACAGATATGTATCTGACTTTTTTCATGTTCATTATAAAGATTAAGTCAGGTACACGGCCTTCAGTTGAAAAATGGCCGATACGACCACTTTATATACTTTCTAAAAGAACATTGATAAAAAAATAATCATGATTTGAAACATTTTCATTAGCGGATTTTGGGTTCGTTGGGTTTTGGGTGTTTGTTGGTGGTGATAAGTGGTGTGGCCATCAGTGTCGAGTGTTGCTTATTAATGAGGCTGGTTGTTGCCCACGGTGGAGGGGATTGTGTTTTTTAGTGCTGGGTGTTCAGAGAGAGGGAGAGAGAGAGAGAGAGGGGGGGGGGTGGGGGGGGGGGGAAGAGAGAGAAAAAGAGACAGACAGAGAGGGGGGGAGAGAGAGGGGGAGAGGGAGAGAGAACAAGAGAGAGAGAGGCAGAAAGAGAGAAATAGAGTGAGGGAGAGAGAGGGGGGAGTTTGAGAGAGAGAGAGAGAGGGGGCAGAGGGGGACAGTTAGAAAGAGAGAGAAAGGAAGAGAGAGAGAGAGAGAGAGAGAGGGAGAGAGAAAGAAAGAGAGAGAGAGGGAGAGAGAGAGGGAGAGGGAGGGGAGACAGAGGGGGGAGTTTGAGAGAGAGAGAAAGGAAGAGAGAGAGAGAGAGAGAGAGAGAGAGAGAGACAGAGAGAAAGAAAGAGAGAGAGAGAGAGGGGCAGAGAGAGGGGGAGAAAGAGGGGGAGAGAGAGAAAAAGAGAGAGAGAAAAAGAGACAGATAGAGAGGGGGGAGAGAGAGGGAGAGAGAGAGAGAGAACAAGAGAGAGAGAGGGGCAGAAAGAGAAATAGAGTGAGGGAGAGAGAGGGGGGAGTTTGAAAGAGAGAGAGAGGGGGGGGCAGAGGGGGACAGTTAGAGAGAGAGAGAAAGGAAGAGAGAGAGAGAGAGAGAGGGAGAGAGAAAGAAAGAGAGAGAGAGGGAGAGAGAGAGGGAGAGGGAGGGGAGACAGAGGGGGGGGAGTTTGAGAGAGAGAGAAAGGAAGAGAGAGACAGAGAGAAAGAAAGAGAGAGAGAGGGAGAAAGAGAGACAGAGAGAGAGGCAGCAAAAGAGATAGAGAGAGATTATTTGATTATCATCTGCACACGTTTTCTCTCTCTGTAATATTCAAGTCACAATCCTCTACGAAAAGCAGAAGATGGACAGCTGAGCGAAAACAGACGTCCAAGATGTTGAAATACTTCAACCCGTTTATTTTTTACCTCGTTACACATGCTAGTTTCTCAGCACGCCGGGTGAGACTGAGGTCTCGTGAGAGAGCAAGATGTACACGGTTGTTGCTCAGAGAACAGCAGAATTTCAGAACAGAAGAAAACAATCTGCACTGTAAGCCTTCATCCTCTGGGATGAGTCAATGTGCTTCGCCTCACTGTTTCTTGACAGCGCTTGTTTTTAAAGTGAAGAAAATGAAAGTGATTTACAGACTGAACCAGAAGCCCGGAGGCAGAGTGGAACGGACAGAAGCTAGCGCTAAACCCACACTCTTTACCACAGCGATTATATTAAGATAAGATTATATTTTAATTATTCACCGAACATTTTTGATGCAACGACGTTATATATACGTTAGCGCTACACACACAGCTCTAAAAGTCATACCTAAAGCACACTAGCTCTTCATGTGTAGCGTAATATTCTATTTTTAAAAAATGTGACTAATAGCATAATTGTTTATTGTACAAAATAAATGAAAAATTTCTTCTTCTTTTTTTTCATTAAAAACCTTAAAATGTATAGTTACATTTTTGGGTAATAATTTTTTTTTTAAGTGCAAAAAAGAAATAAAAAATTAAAACTAAAAGTACAGGAAGCTATTTTTTCTTATTGTAATTCATTCAATTTTATTTTAAAAATTAAAGAGTGCCAAAAAATTACATTTAGAATTACATTGGGGAAAAATAATTTAAAGAGCAAATTTTTTTTTTAGTTTTTTTATTTGTTATTATTTGATATTAAGATTTATTTATTTGATTTTATGTTTTATGTTTTATATATATTTTTTTACTCTAATTTTACATCTTTATTTAAATTACTTCTTGTATTTTACATTCTACTTTTACATTTTTATTAAAATTGTATTTCATATATTTTATATTATAATCTAGCCATGGGGGTCACAGTCCAGTGACTTCTGTGCCGGTCCCAAGCCCGGATAAATAGAGAGGGTTGCGTCAGGAAGGGTATCTGGCGTAAAACGTTGCAACCATGCGAATCGTCAGTACTCTGAATTTCATACCGGATCGGTCAAGGCCCGGGCTAACAAGAACCGCCATCGGCGCCGTTGACCTACATGGCGCCGGTGGAAATTGGGCTACTGTTGGTCGAAGAAGTAGAGGAGGGAGGAGAGTGCACAGACAGAGAGAGAAGAGGAAAGGTAAGAGTGTAGGACTGAGAATAGGAACTCTGAATGTTGGTACTATGACAGGGAAAGGTAGAGAGCTGGCTGATATGATGGAGAGAAGGAAGGTGGATATACTGTGTGTACAGGAGACCAGGTGGAAGGGTAGCAAGGCTCGTAGTATAGGAGCAGGATTCAAGCTGTTTTATTATGGTGTGGATAGTAAGAGAAATGGGGTAGGTGTGGTCCTGAAGGAGGAGTTTGTGAGGAATGTTCTGGAGGTGAAGAGAGTGTCAGACAGGGTGATGAGTCTGAAGTTAGAGATTGAAGGGGTGATGTTGAATGTTGTTAGTGGTTATGCCCCACAGGTAGGTTGCGAGTTAGAGGAGAAAGAGAGATTCTGGAGTGAATTAGATGAGGTGATGGAGAGTATTCCCACGGGTGAGAGAGTGGTGATAGGAATGGATTTTAATGGACATGTTGGTGAGGGGAACACAGGTGATGAGGAGGTGATGGGCAAGTTTGGAGTTAAGGAAAGGAACCTTGAAGGGCAGATGGTAGTGGACTTTGCTAAGAGGATGGACATGGCTGTGGTTAACACATTTTCAGTAGAGGGAGGAGCATAGAGTGACTTACAAGAGTGGAGGTAGGAGCACACAGGTAGACTACATCCTATGTAGAAGAGGCAATCTGAAAGAGATTAGTGACTGTAAAGTGGTAGTGGGAGAGAGTGTAGCCAGACAGCATAGGATGGTGGTGTGTAGGATGACTTTGATGGTCTATAAGAAGAAGAGGTCAAAGATAGAGATAGAGAAGAAAACCAAGTGGTGGAAGCTGAAAAAGGAGAAATGTTGTGAGGAATTTAGACAGAAGTTGAGGCAGGCTCTGGGTGGTCAGGTAGTGCTGCCAGATGACTGGGAAACTACAGCAGAATTGATCAGGGAGACAGGGAGAAAGGTGCTGGGTGTGTCATCTGGAAGGAGGAAAGAAGATAAGGAGACTTGGTGGTGGAATGAGGAAGTTCAGGATAGTATCCAGAGGAAGAGGTTAGCCAAGAAGAAGTGGGACATGGACAGGACTGAAGAGAATAGACAGGAATACAAGGAGTTACAGCGCAGAGTGAAGAGGGAGGTGTCTAAGGCCAAGCAGAAGGCATATGACGAGTTGTACACTAGGTTAGACACTAGAGAAGGAGAGAAGGACTTGTACAGGTTAGCTAGGCAGAGGGATCGAGATGGGAAGGATGTGCAGCAAGTTAGAGTTATTAAGGATAGAGATGGAAGGATGCTCACAAGTGAGGAGAGTGTACAGAGGAGATGGAAGGAATACTTTGAGGAGCTGATGAATGAGGAAAATGAGAGGGAAAAAAGAGTAGAAGGGGTGAACTCTGTGGAACAGAAAGTAGATAAGATTAGAAAGGATGAAGTCAGGAAGGCTTTGAAGAGGATAAAAAGTGGAAAGGCAGTTGGTCCTGATGACATCCCGGTGGAGGTCTGGAAGTGTCTGGGAGAGGCAGCAGTGGAATTTTTAACTAGTTTGTTTAACAGGATTTTAGAGAGTGAGAGGATGCCTGAGGAATGGAGAAGAAGTGTGTTAGTGCCGATCTTTAAGAATAAGGGTGATGTGCAGAGTTGCAGTAACTATAGGGGGATAAAGTTGATGAGCCATACAATGAAGGTATGGGAAAGAGTAGTGGAAGCTAGGTTAAGGAAGGTAGTGGAAATTTGTGAGCAGCAGTATGGCTTCATGCCCAGAAAGAGCACAACAGATACAATTTTTGCTCTGAGAATTTTGATATAGAAGTATAGGGATGGTCAGAGGGAGTTGCACTGTGTGTTTGTAGACTTGGAGAAAGCGTATGACAGGGTGCCAAGAGAAGAGCTGTGGTACTGTATGAGGAAGTCAGGAGTAGCAGAGAAGGATGTCAGAGTGGTGCAGGACATGTATAAGAGGAGCCGGACAGTGGTGAGGTGTGCTGTAGGTCAGACAGAGGAGTTCAAAGTGGAGGTGGGACTGCATCAGGGATCGGCTCTGAGCCCCTTCCTGTTTGCTATAATGATGGACCAGTTGTCAGAGGAGGTCAGACAGGAGTCTCCTTGGACAATGATGTTTGCAGATGACATTGTGATCTGTAGTGATCTGAAAACCTGGAGAGGTGGAGGTTTGCGCTGGAGAGAAGAGGAATGAAAGTCAGTCGTAGTAAGACTGAGTACATGTGTGTGAATGAAAGGGAGGGAAGTGGAACAGTAAGGTTACAGGGTGAAGAGGTGAAGAAGGTACAGGAGTTTAAGTACTTGGGGTCAACAGTTCAGAGTAATGGAGAGTGTGGGAAAGAGGTAAAGAAGCAAGTGCAGGCAGGTTGGAATGGGTGGAGAAAGGTGTCGGGAGTTCTGTGTGATAGGAAAATATCAGCGAGAATCAAGGGGAAGGTGTACAGGACAGTGGTGAGAGCGGCCATGCTGTATGGTTTAGAGACAGTGTCACTGAGGAAGAGACAGGAGTCAGAGCTAGAGGTAGCAGAGCTGAAGATGTTGAGGTTCTCTTTGGGAGTGACACGATTGGACAGGATTAGGAACGAGTACATCAGAGGGACAGCTCATGTTGGACGTTTGGGGGACAAAGTTAGGGAGGCCAGATTAAGATGGTTTGGACATGTTCAGAGGAGGGAGAGTGAGTATATTGGTAGGAGAATGTTGGACATGGAGCTGCCAGGCAGGAGGCAAAGAGGAAGGCCAAAGAGGAGGTATATGGATGGAATTAATGAGGATATGAAGCTAGTGGGTGCGAGTGTTGAGGATGCAGAAGATAGGGATAGGTGGAGAGAGATGATTCGCTGTGGCGACCCCTGAAGGGAAAAGCCGAAAGAAGAAGATATTTTATATTCTTTTTTACATCTTTATTTAAATTGTTTTTCTTATATTTATATTCCAGTTTTATGTTTTTATTAAACAAAAATATAAAATAAATTAAATAAATGTAAAATTTGAATTTGGATTAATTTTGGTCCAAAACAGAACATTATAAAATGGGAAGTGTCAAAATTGACATTTCGAATTACACTGGGGGAAAAATTTTAAGAGCAAAAAAGATTTGATTTATTTGATTTGTGATTATTTGATATTAAGATTTGTTCATTTGATTTTAAAGTTAGAATTTATTTTATGTATTCTCATTTTAAAAATAGTTTACTATTGATGCAAACAGAATATAAAGAAAGACAGATTAATTTAATTTAACAATTCATTGTCTAAGAAGAATTGATGAAACCTCAAATTCTTTTCACCTTGAATGTATGTATGCTTGTTTCCTGCTATTTTTTAATAGAAGAAGAAGAAGAAGAAGTTGCTTTCGGCTGCTCCCTGTTCGGGGTCGCCACAGCGGACCAACTGGTCCGCACAACAACTTGGCACAGGTTTTACGCCGGATGCCCTTCCTGCCGCAACCCTCCCATTTTTCCGGGCTTGGGACCGGCACTGCATCCAGTGGCTGGGGTTGAGGCATTGGCTGGGAATCGAACCCGGGCCTTCCGCATGATAGGCGAGCAACCTACCACTGAGCCACCAATGCCTCGGCCTCCTGCTATTTTTTAATAAAAATTGAAAAAGTGCAACCAGATGAATTAGTTAGAAGAATCGACTGGGATGCAATTAAAAGTTTCATGAGAGATCAGCATTCCTGGAAGAAATATCAACATTATGACCAAGCATCTACCAAAATACTGAAGCATGGTAGTGGTAGCATCATCCAATATACATCACTGGATACTATATTAAGCCTTTAAAAAAATCCAGAGAGGCTTTAACCTTGTTTATCTTTCTTAATATTCTCAAAATGTGATTAAAGCACACTTTAAATTGGCAACTATAATTACAGTCTCATCTACTGAAATCCTAATAAACCCATCTGCATACATTAGTCACAGAGGTCTACAGAGCTCTCAGGGTTCAGAGCGATCACAGCTGGGAGTGTAATTAGAAGATAAAGAGAATGTGTCAAGAACCAAAATCTAAAACGACCGGCTGTTTTTTAATTTATTTCATCATGTTGCTACCAGCTAAAAATGATCAGACCTTCATTCCCATAATTGAAACTTCACGTGGTTTAAAAAAAAAAGTTATTAGTTAACTTGACACAGTGTTTAATGTTATAAATATTACTTAATTATGAATTAACATTCAACAGCATTGCATGACACTTTAACCATAACTTTGTCTATATCTCAAATGATATCTATATTCTTTCCACATCTATCCACCCCTCCCACTGGACATTTTACTAACACTATTCTGCTTATTTCATTCTTATTCTATTCTACTGTTGTTTATTTTTATTCTATTTTAATTTTTATATATTGTATAATGAAAGTCTATTTTATATTATATTCTATATAATATAAAATATAATATTTATATTCTTATATTCTATTTATATTCTAGTTTTATGTTTTTATTGATATTGTATTTCTTATATTTTATATTCTAGTTTTACATTTTTATTCAAATTGTATTTCTTATATTTTACATCCTAGTTTAACATTTTTGTTTAAATTGTTTCTCATTTTATTTTCTAGTTGTAAATCTTTATTTCGATTATTTCATATATTTTATATTCTAGATTTACATTTTTAATTCAATTATTTCTTATATTTTTACATTCTAGTTTTACATTTTTATTTCAATTATTTCTTATATTTTGATATTCTAGTATTACATTTTTATTTAAATTGTATCATATATATTTTTATATTCTAGTTCTAGTTTGAATTCATTTTGGTCCAAAACAGTACACTATAAAATGAAAAAGTTTTGCATTATTTTTAAAAATCTTATCTTTCCTAAAAAGAAAGCCTCTCTATCAACATTTCTATTTTAATATTTTGAGCTGATTCAGTGCCTGATTTAATGTATCCTAGCCTTTTCTACACCGTTACACACTACCAAACGTTTTTGAACCCCTGGAGCGTCTTGTTTTTTCTTACAGTCTGATCACAATATTTACAGACCAGATGAAACAATACAGTATAGCGATTACATACAGAAATCTTTCTAGGACTTTTTAACCAGTCTCAGATCTCGCTCTCGGAACCTGATCAGTCTCTGAACGAGCGCTTTATTAAAGGAGCGTGAAGTCATTAAGCCTATGGATTAAGTACTCATAGATGGTGTTAAAGAGCCTAATTAGAGTGCGAAATATTTTCCAGTTAGATGAGCTCTAGGCTTGTTCTGTTTCTTTTTAACTGAACAGATTTTTGTCACTTTGTCATAATCAGCCAAGTGTTGAGGAAGTGTGTAATGTAATCATTATGTGATTGGATTCTCTGTAAATGACGTTTCCTGTCCGTCATACGGCAGCTTTGCTGAAAGTGACCTACCTCTGGTGTTAATGCATTCTTGTCTGAGGTTTGGCTGGACAGCAGGACGTGTGTGAAACCTTCTTCCTTCCTCACTACGATGTCCCTGAATCTGTAATTGGCCTCACTCTGCCGAACGTTGTACCTCAGCCTCTTGTCGAAAATGTAGCCTTTGTCCTCGACCAGCTTCCGTTTGGTCGAGCTGTGCAAGTGTGCGTCTCCGTTCGGGAGCGTCGTCCCTGTACGTATATATATATATATATATATTTGATAACAAGGAACAACAACAAAGGTGTGATTTAATCAGGTAATATGCACAGATGATAATATTCGATCATGGTTAGGTTACAGAGAGAAAACCCAAATCATTATAGGCTTTATATAACTTTACAATATTACATGCTTTTAACCTACAGTATAAAAAATTGATGTAAACAATGATGCAATACAAATAATATGCAATTATTTAATTAGTAAATATTTTCAAAGCCTTTAAACCTTTATATCTACATGACATAAAATCAATCATGTAGAGATATCTTTCTCTCTCTTTTGTTTGTTCTTTTATAAACTAAAAGACCCAGTTTGAAGAAGCTTTCTAGCATCCTTCACTGAAAATATAACCAGTAACATTTTCTATGAAGGCCACACAATGGAACCTCGGCATATGAATTTAATTGGTTCTGGAGGCGAGTTCTTAATGTGAAAATTTGTATAGCAAAACAAACGTAGCCGCCCACGCCACCGATCTGTCAACAAAACAATGCCAGAAAAATCACCTAGCTTTTGAATGCATGCCGAAGGCAACGTTGGCATCGTGGGTTGACTCGTTCCAAACAGCTTTCACTGACTGAAAAAAATTCGTAAACTCACTTTGGTTGGATTCGTTTGGCTTTCCACTGATGCTAACACGTTTTGAACAGCTCCCGGACGTGCGCGCAACTTAGCCGGTGTTCGGTTCAGTTCGGTTCGTTCGTATGCTGAAAATGCTTCGTATGCCGATGGACATTTCTTGCAAAATTTCACTTCTTGAGGTGAAAATCCGTAAGGGAGGGCATTCGTAGGCCAAGGTTCCATTTATTACATGTTATAATGTACACATAAAGCCTTATACACATTGGTATAATTATTTCACAAAATGCATTACGGATTATAGCAATGTTTATAATGCGGTTATAAATGGTTAACAGAACATATAGAATGATACAATGAAGCAGAATCACTGTTGCCACTTTTTATCCATTTATAGTTACATTTAAGTGTAAAACGTCTACAACACAAGCTATGGTATGTTATTATTTGTGTTAGAGCAGCTATAATAGATCGTTCCGCAAAGTCTAAACTCCTCTGCCGTGAAAATATCGGAGAACTTAACATTACTGCTTTACATCTAATTGTTACAAAGTGCTGACACTGCAGATAAATGTTACATAAAAGCTTCCAGAAAACGTCACCATGGAGCTGTTATACAGTGTCATAAACCGCTATTTCCAGCCATTTTGTTGACAATCACACCTTCCAGTCAACACAGTAAAAACTGGTATAACTAAATCCAGAGGAAAAAAAAAAAAAAAAAACAAGTCAGGAATGTTGTGCTACACAACTGGAGTTATTTAATGGCTTTCTGATGGTTTTCATTCATCCGAGACATTTTTAAATGTCTGCGAGCAAGGAGTTGTAATCAGGACATTTTCTTCCGTCACTCCATCAGTAGAAGTAGCAGAACTGATGAAATCCTTCACATGAGTGACAAAAAACCCTCAGGGTTTTAAATCCACTCACCTTGACTTCCATCGACAAGACTGTTTCTACTTAATCTTGAAAGACAAACGAGGAAGCAAACGATTGGATTTCTGTCCGGATTTGACTATGTGCTCTACAAAACAGCGAGAGGAGACGAGAGGACAGGAAAGGAGGACAACATGGCTGCTGAAAAAAAAATCATTAATTCTAATATAGCCTCTGATGCTGCTGTGTAACACTGTGAGATGAATCAGAATATTTTACAAGCTGCCTTGGTTGAGATCTTTCAGTTTGCATTACTGTTACATTTGCGTGAGATGTTTGCATTACAGTGGACCCTATCTTTAAAAATGGATTTCGTTTTGAGGTAGCTGTGGGAATTCATCAAAGCACAAGATAAACAGCTACAGGAGATGTATCGACGGCTCGTTTATTTACGCCCCATGCTAGAAGGCATGGTTAAGCGAGTCAACACACCTCCCCCAACGTTCCTGTACAACCCTGTATTGTAAAGCTGCACAACAGATCAGCCTGCCACTTGGACCACACTTCTGGATAAATCCGACTGAAATATAGATAAGATCCAAGGATTTCTATTACAATGTCCCATCTTCTATTACAATGTCCCAGCTTGGTCTAGCATGCAGGGGCACCATTATGATTATGTTTATCATCTCTTTACCAGAGAGAAAAGTTTTAGATTGGACAATGACAATGATGCTTTAGCTGGCCAAATTTTGGAACCATATGCCTCACTATTTAAAGTTGTAATGAACCATCTGGTGAGCATTTACTCCACCTTTCTGAAAGCTCAGGCACTGTACCAGCATGCGCCTTCTCTTTCTGTGTTCTCATGGCTTGAAATGAATAGAATTAAATTTCCACTGGCCCATGTCCATGAAGAGGTTTAAATGCAGTTAGCTTGCTAGGCTCCTCTCCCTCGATACCGTGATTTGCATTTGAGGGACAGTGTTTAAGTTCATGGTTAAAACTCTGAACTACTGATTCAGTTCTGAATTCTGAATTTAAGCTGCTGTAGGTGGATCCTTGAGCACGGACTTTGACCCTATCCGGTCCAGCGATTCCAGATAAGAGCCGACCCTGCACTCTGACCCCGGTTTCCTAACACCCTGGGATATGTAACTCTGTGGGTGTGTGACTTCTCAAAAAGGGTTGTTCCAGCATGGTGTCAAAAGTTGATTCTGCAGATTGTGCATCCCTTACTAAAGCTACTTTCTATTCTAAAGAAATTCTATTCATTTCACATGCTGGGAATAAAGTCCTTTTTGGGACTCAAAGGGTCCCATTCATCCTTCAACCCATGCACCTTACCTAATTCATTTTTCGGTTTTACTTAAGCTTGCTCTGGTTCTTCCACTACAAATTGCATCTCATGGATCCATACAACCTTTGGTCTTCTGTGCGTGAAGAAAAAAACATTGATACCTTACAGGCAGTAATGCAGCTCAGTGGTTAAAATGTTGGACTAAACAGAGTTTAGCATGAAGATAAGTTTTTGATAGAGACTACAAACCGCTTTTAAGTTCTCTGCTAAATTTTGTACAAAGCAATCTCAGTCCTAATTTGATCTCCTTTTAATTTAGAACTGAAATACTATCCTGACTTGAAGAACATAAGAGCAGATACCCTTTCCAAATGATGAGAAAAGGAACAGAAATTGCCAGAGACTTATTGCACCTGGTGAAATGAGATCCGGCTAGACATTTGGCAAAGCTATCAAAAGGATGCAGCAGGGAAACATGCCAGAAGGCTAGAGGTATTTACCCTAGTAGAATTATTAAAAGACACCAAAGATATCTCTACTCAGCAATAATCTGGTGTGAACTACACAAACTTTCTATCTATTTAATTAACTTTGGAAACCAGCTCTGAATTATGCTTCCATTGGTGCTTCTCTGTGAGGGGGGTCTAAATGCAATTAGCTTGCCAGGCTTCTCTCCTGAGATAATGTGATTTGAATTTGTGGGGCAGGTAGGTGGTAGCTACATGTTTAAGACTCTGGACTACTGATCACAAGGTTAGCCTCCTGGTGTCAGGATCCAGCGCTCTCATTGCCACGGCCCGGGTTCGATTCCTGGGCAGGGAGCTAACCCAGCCACTGAAGAGTTAACCCTCAGTGCTGGTCCCAAGCCTGGATAAAATGGGAGGGTTGCATCAGGAAGGGCATCTGGGGTAAAACCTTTGCCAAATCGAAACATGCGGACCACTGTGGTGACCATATACAGGGAGCAGCCGAAAGAACAAAAACAACTACTGATCAGAAGGTTGTGAGTTCAAGCTCCTGCTCTGCAAAGCTCCTGCTGGTAGACGCTCAAGCAAAGACTTTGACCGGTCCAGCAATACCAGGTAAGAGCTGACCCTGCATTCTGACCCCAGCTTCCTTATAAACTGGGATATGTGTATACCTGTGTGTTGTATACCCACAGATCTGATGGTACAAAAGTAGATTTGTACAAATCAGGAATACAAAGAAGCTACTGACATAACTTTTGAACTTAATGAATGACTCAAAATGGGTGACCTGTAGATGGGCTTGTACTTACATTTACAGCATTTAGCAGACACCCTTATTCAAGGTGACTTAAATTTTTATCCCATTTTATACAACTGAGCGATTGAGGGTTAAGGACCTTGCTCAGGACCCAGCAGTGGTAGTTTGGTGGACCTGGGATTTAACCTTCGAATCAGTAGTCCAACACATTAACCACTAAGCTACCACAGTCCCTTCTTACTTCTGGCGCAGGACATCCAGATTTTGCCTGGACAGCATGCTATTGGTGGTTCCTTATTACCAGAGCCACCCACATGACCATACACCAGATCATAAGAGTTTGTACATTCTGGTTTCTAGAGGTTAGTTCTGAGGCCTTTAAGCTTCCCCAGTTTATTTGCTTTATCTTCCACCAGGATCTGTCTGGCTTTGTAACTTTTATTCAAATTATTTTTCTGATTCGCCCAGTTTGCATACTGCTTCTCTCGAAATTGTTGTCTATTGCAGCATTGTTAAAATTCAAAACTAACACTGACGTGCATCTTTGTATTAAAAAGTCTTTCTCTCAGACTTCTCAGAGTTAAAATGGAGCTCTAACCTCTGTACATTTATTACTCATTTAATCTGCTTTCAAAATGCCTGCTCTGTACGACTCATTACAGGAAAACCATTCATCATTTATCTAGTCAAATCTATTCAACTGTGTACTTTTCTGTTTCACAGAAATTTAATTAAACGGTCAGTTGATTCCATCAATCGATCACGTATACAATAAGCAGCAAAAATTGCCAGTGAAAAATGGCTTAAGAAAGAAACAGGGCAGGTCATTGCTCTAAATCTGAGACACAAGTGGCAAAATGAAATAAATGTTTGTGGGCAGATCCAGGAATAGCAGCCTGGAGCGAGACAATGCTCTAACAAACAAACTTCACATGCATGCCAAGAGCAAATAATAAAAGGAAACTTGCATCAAGTCAATTCAATTTTAGCAATTTTTAAGTTTAAGAAGATTTAAAGATTAAAAAAGATTTCAATCGCAACATATTTTGCGAGAGTGTTATTGAAAATCATGAAATGTTGATCATATTTTAAATGAATTAAGATCAGAATTTTCAGATGACTAAAATGATTAAAGTTTGGATAAATTGTGGTCAGTATTTTGGAAGAAAATCAGCAAATCACATAAATATCATCACTTTAAAATACTATATTAATTTTTTTAGAATTTTATATATAATAATATATAATTATATATATTTTTGATATTTTTCTAAAAAATAAAAAATATTAAATAAAATACCCACACACAGACATATATATATATATATATATATATATATATATAACTTGGCTCTCCGTGCCTGCCACTCTTCAAGCACCGAGTCACAAAGTCTCCGAGATTGAATTGGATGATTAATGGACTGTAAACATCCAGGATGTTATGATGTAATCGTATTGGCCCTATCTCAGATCAACTCAAATGTTTCGACATTAACTAACTAACTAACTAACAACAGTGTGATTGATGGATATTGTAATAAACATAAACATAATCAGCCAATGTTTGATCAGCAACTCAACAAATACGTTAAAACGTAAAGTTCTGGTAAGCCGAAAAAAGACTTGTAATGGACCTCAGATACCGGTGGGGTTCGTCTGATCAGCATGAACAATGAGAATCTGCCTGTTTGAGAAGCCCAACAGTAGGGAAAGTGACATTCAGATGATGAAGCCTGACCCTGCGGCTAGTAAAATGTCACGCGCAACAATTTGCATCACAAGTAACAAGAATTACAGGACCATTTTTCTTTTCATGGCATGCGCTTGAAATGCCAGAGGAGCTTTGTTCATTTGCACACAACAGCTGCTTCATGAGGAACATCTTTTGACACAGAGAGTTAATTTCAAGAGCTTTTCAGAAAACACAATGACCATTATAGATGAGGAAGAGGAAAAGAATTAAGCCTCTTTAAAGACTCAGTGACAAATCGCACAAATATATATATATACACCCACACCCACACACACACTACGTTGACAAAAGATGTCTGCCTTTACATGCACATGAATGTAATATGGAATTGTCCCGCCCTTTGCAGCTATAACAGCTTCAACTCTTCTGGGAAGGCTTTCCACAAGGTTTAGGAGTGTGTTTATGGGAATTTTTGACCGTTCCTCTAGAAGCGCATTTGTGAGGTCAGGCACTGATGTTGGACGAGAAGGTCTGGCTCGCAGTCTCCGCTCTAATTCATCCCAAAGGTGTTCTATGGGGTTGAGGTCAGGACTCTGTGCAGGCCAGTCAAGTTCCTCCACACCAAACTCACTCATCCATGTCTTTATGGACCTTGCTTTGGTCACTGGTGTGCAGTCATGTTGGAACAGGAAGGGGTCATCCCCAAACTGTTCCCACAAAATTGGGAGCATGAAAATGTCCAAAATGTCTTGGTATGCTGAAGCATTAAGAGTTCCTTTCACTGGAACTAAGGGGCCGAGCCCAACCCCTGAAAAAAAACACCTGAACTCGATGATTTGGAGGGGTGTCCCAAAACTTTTGGCAAAATAGTGTGTGTACAACACAGTGAATGTGTTCAAACAAAGAGAAAGTGTGCATTTCTTCCTTTTAGCATTGCATTTTATTTTAATTCTATTCTATAAATTTTCTATTCTATAAAAGTCTGGACTGTTTCTGTTTATTTAGCATTTGAGGAAGGAGTCTCCAGTATCACACCTTTATAACACTCAGAGTTAAAGCTGTAAATTTTTAACACGATAAGCTGCAAAACAAAAATCCAAAACAAAAATCTTGGTTTGCAGAAGGGCCACAACATCTAATGTAACTATAAGCGGATATTAAGTAGAACACGTTTTTCTTTAATTAATCTGAATAAACAAACAAACAAACAAATAAATAATAGTCACGACTGAATATCTTTAATGATTAAAATTATGTTTTAGGAAAATAATTAACTTCAGATTAGCAACAAGAAGGACGCTTTATCATACCATGCAGTTGTTAATTGTTTTTCTGTAACAGCACTACGGAGAGTGATTAACTCTGTAAATAAGCAATGGTAAAGCCTGTTATTTAGAAATGAAACAAACAAAGAGAGAGAAAACAAGCACAAAAAAAACCCAAAGGAAAAAATATCACAGAACAACTTAAACTTAAAAATCCCAAAATATATATATTTTATTTTTAGACTTTCTTAAAAATAATTTATACTGTTATTTTAATATTAATATCCTTAGACAGACTTTTTATCAATTTGTTTTAAATACTTCTGATACTTTTGCACTCAACTATTTTATTATATTTTTATTTCTCATTCGTCTATAGTCTGCTATATTTCATAATTATATATTTTTTTAAAAACTTTTCTCTGTTATGTCACATTTATTTAATTTGTATGTGATTAAAACTAAAATTAAATAAATTAATTAAAAAAAAAAAATTTAGCTGTTAATTTTTTTAAATCAAATTAATTAATTTTTTTAATCAAATTTAAATTAAATGAATTAAATCGATTTTCACAAGAAGGTAAAACTTTACTGTGTTTTGCTTAATAGTTGCATTCGGATAAAGTTTGGTCTCAGCTTCCTTTTTTTTTTTTTTTTCTAAAAACCTTCTATAAAAGAAATAATTTAATTTCAAACTAAGGAATTTTATACATTTGTAAACTAAGCTTCACAATAATCTAATTTTCTGGGAGATGAACAGCAAACTCTCGCACATCGCAATAAATCATAAAATGTGTGACATAAAATCAGTCACTTCCTGTATTTATATTTAGTTCATACTGCAAACTATTCTTACCCAATTCTTCTCTTGTTGGTGCTCTACTCATCTCCATCTCCCCCATCATCCTTTTCCACCCGGCTGCTCGGGACACCCTGCTTCCTGCCAGCAGTCCTGTAATGCACGGGGTCCGTTTCTCCATTCTGAACTCCGTCTGTAGGACGCCTGATAGGAGGAACAAACTGAAGCCCTGCGTCCACTCGTTTATAAGTCGCAGGTTTGCTCGTTTTGTCTCCGGACGCTTTCCCTCCACTCATTTTCCTCGCTCTATGTGGGACGCCCGGTCCTGGGGCTCCTCCTCCTCCGCTAGTCCTTTTCTTTTTCCGAGTTTCTCCTCGGTGTCTGGACGTGTCCCGGGCCCCGTGTGTTTGTGTGCTGGTTCTGGTTTTGGTCGGTTTGGAGCGGCGGTCCTTCAGGTGGAGGCTGTTGAACTGATCGATGAACTCCTCGCAGTGCAGTAGGTGATGCTCAGGTTCCCACGTGTCCTCTTTGCTCCCGTAGCCTTTCCATCGGATCAGATATTCCCACTTGCCCTTTTTGTTCTTCCGCTTGTCCACAATCCGTTCCACCTGCAAGAGGATAATGCACACAGGAGGAATTTACACTGACGTTCGACTTATTAATACATCAAATCATCGGTTTTTAGTTCTGATCCTGATCTGTTATGTGTTAAGTAAGAAACACTTGTTTTATATACACACAGACACACAGACACACACACACACACACATACACACACACACCGATCAGCCATAACATTATGACTACCTTTCTAATATTTTGGTGCCAAAACAGCCCTGATCCATCATGCACTGTGTATTCTGACACCTTTCTATCAGAACCAGCATTAACTTCTTCAGCAATCTGAGCAACAGTAGCTCGTCTGTTGGATCGGATCACACGGGCCAGCCTTCGCTCCCCACGTCCATCAATGAGCCTTGGCCGCCCATGACCCTGTCTCCGGTTCACCACTGTTCCTTCCTTGGACCACTTTTGATAGATACTGACCACTGCAGACTGGGAACACCCCAAAAGAGCTGCAGTTTTGGAGATGTTCTGATCAGATGATGAGGAGATCATCAGTCTTATTCACATTTTTAGTGAACTTTACCCCGGTGTATAAGCAGTTAAAATGACAAAAACATTGCTATTTTTTCAATTTACAAACTAAATATTTAGATTTTTAAAAATGGACCAAAAATGTAATCAGGATCGGCCTGAGATTGTGAAAATAATTGGCATTTTTAAACAATTTTTGGGAGATTAAATTTACATTTTTTTAATTAGTGTTTAAAAATGGTGAGAAAGGTCATGTGACGAAACCTAGGCACACTATTGGTCCTCCCTTCCATAATGGATATTTTTAATGTGGAGAAAAGTGCATGTTACCCTGACACAACATCATGAAGGTTGATAAAAATACTAAAATAAAATTTAATACAAATGAAACATGAAAGAGTTTAAAGCAAATGAAAGCATATGATGTCTTTATTATTTTAGCTGAAAGTGTTAAAGCGCTAGAATCTGCTGTGGATTAAGTGAAGAAGTGTGTTATCAGGACGAGACTGTCAGGACACAGACACACACTCAAACACACACACTCTCAGACACACCCACACTCTCAGACACACCCACGCTCTCAGACACACCCACACTCTCAGACACACCCACACTCTCAGACACACCCACGCTCTCAGACACACACCCACACTCAGACACACCCTCACTCTCAGACACACCCTCACTCTCAGACACACCCTCACTCTCAGACACACCCTCACTCTCAGACACACCCTCACTCTCAGACACACACCCACACTCTCAGACACACACCCACACTCTCAGACACACCCTCACTCTAGGACACACACCCTCACTCTCAGACACACCCTCACTCAGGCCCTCAGGGTGTGCTCGATGTTAGAGTCATGTCTCATTGAGGTCTCTGGGCTGCTGTGTGTATCAGTGAATGTGAAGAAGACATAAAGCACTGCCTCGTGTCTGAGAGCTTATCTGTGGCACAGTAATTAGTTCTGCTTAGAGCTGTAATCGTTTCCCTAAATAAAGATCAGTCACTAAAACACGATAACGAGCTCCATAAACACGAGCGCTGCACGACAGGAGAGAATAAAGAGCATGCAGCTGACAGGCGGAGCAACACAGGCAGAGGTTCATCACCTTTATAGGCAGTTCTTCAGAACAGCACGACTCCATTCGCCAGGAATAAAACACTCTGTGTCACGCTGTTAAAGGAAGATCATCAACGAGGAGTAAACACTTCCACCACCAAGCTGATTATTTCCTGATAAAAACACGCCCGAAAACAATGCCGTGTTGCTAAGCAACCACAGAGAGCATAAACTTCTCTGACCGGAAGATGAGATCTCAAAATCAAATACACTCAAATACACACTCAAACACACACACACTCTCAAACAGACACACACACACACTCAAACAGACACACACACTCTCAAACAGACACACACTCTCAAACAGACACACACTCTCAAACAGACACACACACACACACACACACACACACACTCAAACAGACACACATACACACTCTCAAACAGACACACACACACACACACACTTTCAAACACACACTCTCAAACAGACACACACAGACACACACACACACACACACACACACAGACACTCAAACACACTCTCAAACACACACTCTCAAAACACACACACACACACACACACACACACACACACACACACAGATAATCTCTTATTGAATGATTATGTTAGAAGCAGTTGTAATGTTTTATTTTGTGATCTGATCCATTAGAGGTGTTAATGAGGTTCCTCTAAGGACACGCTAATCAGGCTAACTGCTCCGAGCGGCTCTGATGAGAATGCCCTGGGTCGAGTCACAGGCACACACACACACACACACACACATGCACACACGCACACACACGCACACACGCACACACCCAGACACACACACACACACGCACACACCCAGACACACACACACACACACACCCAGACACACACACACACACACACACACACACTCAGACACACACACACACACTCAGGCACAAGCACACACACACTCAGACACACACACACACACACACACACTCAGACACACACACACACTCAGACACACCCACACTCAGAAG